>CM019161.1:10407389-10616435 GCA_009733165.1 Naja naja
TTTGAGTCACAGGCTTCCCAGTGGAAGGGAAGCCCCAATTGCATTTCTCTTCTCACTTTGTCCAAAGCAGAGAGGAATTATAGCCATGGACAAGGAGGCTTTAGCAGTTGTTGCAGCTGTTAAGAAATTTCATGAATATCTGTATGGCAGGTCATTCACCATTGTTACAGATCACAAACCTTTATTAGCATTGTGGCAGAGACAAACCTACACCTAATATCCTGTCACCAAGAATGCTGAGGTGGACTGAATTTCTTGCAGCCTATTCATACAAACTGATTCACAGACCTGGCAAGGACATTGGACATGCTGATGCACTGAGTCGTTGCCCACTACCTTGCCACAAGGAGGACTTTGAACTTGAAACTCACACCTTTTCCTGGAGACCGTTGCTAAGCTTCCAGTCCATGCTGCTGAGATTGCCAGAGACTGCCAAAGTTGCTGTGTTGGCACCTGTTATGGGCTGGATTAAGAAAGGTTGGCCTCTTCAAGATCTACCTCACCTTGCCCAACCTTTTAAGTCCAGGCAAACTGAATTATCTGTATTAAGAGGATGTATTTTGTGGGGTAACAGGGTGGTTATTCCTGCAAAACTGCAAAGGGAGGTTTTGGAAATGTTACATGAGGGTCATCCTGGGATTGTAAGGATGAAAGGTTTGGCCAGGAGTTATGTATGGTGGCCAGGTATTGACAAAATGGTTGAAAACTGGGTAGCCTCTTGTCCCAATTGCCAGGTAGTCAGGCCTGCTCCACCTCACGCCCCCCACAGGAATGGGAATGTCCTAGGGGCCCATGGTCTAGAATCCACATTGATTTTGCAGGCCCTACAAGAGGGCACACTTTTCTAGTGATAGTAGATGCATATTCCAAATGGCTAGAGGTAATTCCCATGACATCCACTACAACTGAGGCTGTTATCAAGCAGCTCAGAAAATTGTTTGTAACCCATGGGTTACCAGATGTCCTTGTCTCTGACAATGGCCCTCAATTCACTCTAACATTTTGAATCCTTTCTAGCTCAACAGGGTATCAGACATGCCCTCACTGCCCCTGGGCACCCTTCGGCCAATGGCCGGGTTGAACGCATGGTACGCTTTACCAAAGAGAAGCTTCAGCAGCTGGGTCCTGGGGACATCTCTGAGAAGCTTGAAAAACTTCTTAGTGTTCAACACATCACTCCTAGCCCATCAAATAACTTGTCCCCAGCAGAGTTGTTGATGGGCAGGAAACTTAGGTCTTCCCTTGACCGCCTTCATCCCACTTACGCACGCAACGCACCACTGGATTCCACTTCCAAAGTTCGTTCTTTTAGTGTGGGAGATTCTGTCTATGCTAGGAACCTTATAGGTGAACCTTTGTGGATTCCTGCTGAAATAACTCACATCACTGGCCCTCGTTCTTACAGGGTACAAACAGAGGATGGCCTCCTCTGGAGCAGGCACATTGACCAACTTAGATCCAGGTTCCCTCAGGAACATTGCCCCTGTCTCTCTCTGGGTCCCTCACCTAATGTCTCTTCTAGGGGAAGGGGAGGAACAGGAGGAAAATCAGCAAACAGGAATCAACACTATGTGTAACGAGCCATTGCGACAGGAACCATCCCGAACCCTGTCACAATGCCAAGACCCATCCTTAGAAGTGGAGCCATTGCGACAGGAACCATCCCAAACCCTGTCACAATGCCAAGATTCATCCTTAGAAGTGGAAGATTGCACACCACCACCTGACTTGGGTGCTGACATTGGAATGGAGATGGGTTGGGAGGAAGACCAGATTCTAACAGTCTAACAGGGTCTCCTTTCACAGGAAGTCCCAACAGGAAATGTCAGCAGACACATTTCCCTCTCACTGGGTGAGAACGTTAAACTTCTGAACCACGAAGGTCTCAACGTACACGTAAGAGCCCCACCTATTTAAAGGAATACATTAGATAGGTTGGGGTTTGGTATGGACTGAACCTAGTGGGAGGGTGTTATGTATGTAGGTTTGAATGTTATTGGTTTATTTGAACTGTTCTTGTAAAATGTTGAATGGTATTGGTTTAAATAGTGCGGGAAGAAACCCTGCACTCCCATTGGCTGGCAGCTGTGGCTGCAGGCTATAAGAGGCAGCCGTAGCCAAGCCAGGACGGGTCTATTCGAGCTGTAGTCACTTAATAAACTCTTTGCTGGAACTCCTCGCATCTGACTCTTCATGCAAACTTAACAATATGCACTTTTTCTCTGGCTTGTAAGCCCCTTACCTAAACTCTATTGACAATCTGGAAGAATTAAAGTCATGATCTTAGAGTACTTTTTCATAACCCTTACCTGAATCTTCCTTCCTTCTTTCCTTCCCTCCCTCCCTCCCTCCCTCCTTCCTTCTTTCCTTCCTTCCTTCCTTTCTTGCCTTTATTATTTTTACAAAGAACTCAAGGCAGTGAACATATACCACACACCTTCCTCCTATTTTTCTCACAATGACAACCTTGTGAGGGGAATTGGGCTGAGAGAAAGTGACTAGCCGAAGATTACTCAGCTGGCCTTCATGCCTAAGGCTGGATTAGAACTCAATCTCTTGTTTTCTAGCCTGGTGACTTAACCACTAGACCAAACTGGCTCCATCATATTCCCCTTTTTCTCAGACCTTACTTTCAAGTCTCCTTCCTAATCTACCTTTCAGTTTTTCCTGACACCCGACAATTCTTCTTAACTGTTCGTTAACCTAGGTCTCTCCACTGCTCACAATAACTGGACAGCAAGCTGTTCATTCCTGGAGCAACTGAACATTCCATGATTTCTAGCCAGATCATCCAACCGATGTACAACATTACTTTACTACGAGCACAATGCAATGTAGATTTCTTTCTTTGATAATGTGCATTTTTTTAAATTTGCATTTATATGCCGCCCTTGTCCAGAGACTCAGGGCGGCTTGCAGTTTTTTGGAGCACAGCCCAATGCGCTCATCAATAGCCTTCATTCCATTGTATATGCCTGCTTATTACTAAGTGGCATTTTTACAAAGACAGCTTATTGCCCCCAACAATCTTGGGTCCTCAATTTACCTACCCCGAGAAGATGGAAGGCTGAGTCAACCTTGAGCCTGGTGGGATTTGAGCCTGCACTAATTGCAGGCAGCGGGAACTAAGTGCTAGGTGTTTAACAGCCTGTACCACTAAGGCTCTTTCTTTTATTTCATATTTCCACCAAGGCTCTTTCTTTTATTTCATATTTCAAACATGCTAGCTGAGCAGATAGGTTTGTGACAAGTAGATGCTTTCAATTCTTCTTCACCTTCTTCTGCCCCATGCAGAGCAGCAAACAGAGGCTGCATGTGGTAGTTGACATACTGCAATTTCAGAGAGAGAAAGAGATCTGAAAACACACATGTACGCACGCACACACACTAACACACACATACACACAGCCTGCTATTTCCCTGCCCATATTGAAAAATTATGAATTTGCTGTCTGATTGAGTCTTGGCTTATCAGGTAGTCAGAACTTTTGGTCAATTACTTTTATATCAGTCTTGAGAATAGTTCAAGAAGAGCATGCTGACTTCATTGCTCTACTTTAGCATTTCCTATTTTACTGTCCTATTTTTTTTTCATGATGAACAGTTTTCATGAAATCACTCAGGCATTTATCGTCATCAGTTCCTGCTCAGATTCCTAGCCCAATATTCAGTGGATGAAGCACACAAAAACATTTGTTATTTCATATATTTCTTTTGAAAAGTTCCCTATATAATTTTTTTTAATTCATATTTATATGCCGCCCTTCTCTGGAGACTCAGGGCGGCTTACAATTTTTTGGAGCGCAACCCAATGCGCTCAGCAATAGCCTTCATTCCACTGTATATGCCTGCTTATTACTAAGCAGCATTTTTACAAAGTCAGCTTATTGCCCCCAACAATCTTGGGTCCTCAATTTACCTACCCCGAGGGATGGAAGGCTGAGTCAACCTATAATTGAATTCATGGAGCTACAATTCTCCAAAGATGCTTACTGGTATACCTAAATATTTTGGTTTTGGGGTTGTTGTTTTTTTTTTAGCTTTTAAATATTGTATTTCTCTTGAATACATGCAGGTTGATTCTGGTTAGATTCTGGTATTGTACCTCATATGCCCAAGGACATAGGATAATATACTCTATCAGCATAGATATGTGCAGATCCAAGCAGTGTGGCTCCTTTGTAATTGACAGATGGAAATTTTTAACAAATTTTTGAGCATATGATTTTTTTTAATCAGTTTATCAAAATATAAAATATAAAGTAAAATGAAAATAAAGGAAAAGGAAGGAGGAAAGGGAAGAAGAAAAAGTGTCAGGAAAAGAGGAAAAAGGGTGGGGGAAGCATTGATTTCCAACTCTTTTTAGAGTAACCAATGTGCAACTTTTCTAAGTGCCATCTGAGATTTTTTTGCTATGGCACCCAGTGTGTTCATAACTACTGAGACCACCATGGCCAGTTTATACCATAAACTTTGAATTTGGATTTTCAGATCTAGATATTTTGTGACCTTCTCCAGTTCTTTGTCTTCTCTTATACTATCCCCTTGTTAATTATGTACAATTCCTTCTTTTCACAGCTATTATTATTCTGAGTAGTATCTTTACAGAAAAGTTACAAGTTCAACCAGCAGGAAAGAAATATATGAAAAAGGTACAAAAAAGAAAGAAAGAAACAAATTTGGTATCAGTTGTTCTGATACAGCATTTTGATTTTTATGGCTTTTCAGATATCACACAAAAGTAGGGGAGGGCTAACATAAAACAACAAACTTGTAAGAGAAAATGGAAGCTATTAAACAGTAATACAATATAACAATTTGGACTTAATGGGACATTTTAAAAAATGCGATTACTGATATTGTTCATTTAAATATGCTATTACTAGTATTGTTTCATTATCCATTTTCTTGTACATGGTTTTCATGCTTAAGTAACCCCTAAATTGGAGTAGAGCAAATTGCTGGTAATAGGTTTAGAATGTAATGCACCATAGAGCTTTGGGTTTGAACCAAATGTTGCTAAAGAAGAGAAGAACACAGGGCTGTAACCTTTTTAAGTATTAGCTAACAAGCAATATATGCCACTTTAGTGTTCATTTCTTTTCCCTTTCTCTGTGAAATGTCATCATAATCTGGTATCCAGATAGAAAAATTAAGGCAAAGCTTATGTATTCAGTATAAGACCTGGCTACAGGTAGTCCTTGAGTTACATCCACAATTGAGCCCAACATTTCTGTTGCTAAGTGGCACAGTTTTGTCTCATTTTATGACCTTTCTTCCCAGTGTTGTTAAGTGAATCACTGCAATTGTTAAGTTAGTAATACAGTTGTTCAATGAATTTGGCTTGAGTTTGCTTGGAAAAGGTGACCACATGACATCAGGACACGGCCACCATCATAAATAGGAACCAATTGCCAAGCATCCAAATTTTGATCATGTGACTATGGGGATGCAGATATCATAAATATAAATACAGTTGTAAATCATTTTTCTGTGCCTATATAACTTCGAACAGTCACTAAATGAATAGTTGTAAGTTGAGAACTACCCATATTACAAGGATTGTTATACAAATTTTAAGAGTCCTTGATGAAGTTATTTATATTATAAAGTACTTTCCATGGTTCCTTGGAAGTTCCCAAACTAAACTTTGTGCATGCAAATCTATCTTGTATATGAGAATCTGAACTTTTGTACATTGAATATTATTTGGATTTTTCTTTTTAAATCAACAACATTATCTGATTACCTTTTCCAGAGTTAATAAGAAAATTAGAAGCAAAAGTATATGGGTGCTTGATGAATTTAAATATTTCTCACAACATCAGACAAGATATGAAAATCAGGCATCAATGTTTTTTTGCAATGAGTAGTTAGAAGAATGACATTCTATATTAGATCTAGGAAGAAAAAGCCATGTAATTATCAGAAGATCCTCAAAGAATCATTTATGTATTCACAGCTACCTACTAATAACATTTAATATTGTCTTTTCATCACTATGAGTTTTTTGGCCCAATATTTTAAAACTCACTTAAATAACATGTATAATTTGAACTTGAAATTTGCTTTTAGAAGTTTGTTTGTTTGTTTATCAAACTTCTAACTGCCCATCCCTCACACAGAAGGGCTCTGGGCGATGTACAATTTAATCAATACAATAAAAAATTGAAACTGAATAATTTAAGATTTAAAAAAAATAAATGTAAAACAACATGGTAACATGGCAAGAGATGAAGCAACTCAAAATGTGGAGTTTAAGAGTTGTGAACATACCTCCCAGTTAACATGCTGGGAGACAAGTTAAAAAATGGATAAGAATTGAAGCACTAAGGAGAACAAGAGATGATGGATAGAAATAATTGCCTTTTAAATATTAAGGTAAATTGTAAATTGTAGAGGCAGAAATAATTTAGATAGGGGGAAAGTTTTTCTATAGAATAAATAAAAATAAGAAGCAGAAAGATTAGAGGTTTAACCTGGAGCCTCTATTTAACCTGGACATAAAGAGAAACTTTCTGACAGTGAGAACAATCAACCAATGGAACAGCTTGCCCTCAGAAGTTGTGGGACCGCCATCACTTGAGAACTTCAAGAAGAAATTGAACTGCCGTTTGTCAGAAATGGTGTAGGGTCTCCTGCTTGGGCAAGAGGTTGAACTAGATGACCTACAAGGTCCAGTCCAACTCTGATTATCTGTTATCTGTTAGGTTTATAGATGATAGGCATTTTTCTTGAATGTATGTTTAAATAATACAAAATGGACTATTTAAATTTGATAAATATGATAAAGTATACTAATATTGTTAGTGTAAATTGGATAAATATGAATGACATTCAGAACTAACACAGTTCACACATAATATGGATGTATACTTAAATAAATAAATAAATAAATAAATAAATAAATAAATGTACAAAAAAAGAGTTGTTAATGTAGGCAGGATGAGGGTTGTCATGGGGCCCCTGTGTCCCACATGCAAGGCTACACAGCCAGGTTTTAACCCCTTTGCAGAAAGGCCAGAAAATTAAGGGCTTTCCTCACTTCTGGAGGCAAGGTGTTCCACAAAACAGATGCAGTGTCAGTGTCAGCAAAGGCCCCCCTTTTATTTAAGTGGATAGGAAAGCTCTATCTGTGTCAGTTACACTATAAAGTTTATTCTGCCACAGTGTTATTGTGTTTCCTTCTGCTCTTCAGGGGAGTAGACAATGAAATATCCCAACCAGAGAAGAATTACGTCCAAGGAGGCCAATGCTTTTGCACTAATCCTTGTATATAGATATTTGGAGGAATTGCATGGTTCCAATTTAAGATAAAATAACTGATAAACTGGAATGGCAGAATCTAGCACAATTTCAGAACAGCAGGAAAGCATCCACAAAGTGTTGCACTATTTTTCTGTCTCTATTATTACAATAACCGCCTATGAATGTTTGTTCAAGGTGCCTAAAGGGAGCCATTACTTTTCCACTAGGTATTTTCCATATTGATAGTGTCATTGTTTCTTGCTGTAAATGCCTGTATTCTAATCCTTGGACTTTCTGGTCGTTGTAGCCACATATAAAACTGAAACCTATCAATAATAACCCTTTCAGCTCATTTTAATTAATAATTATACCCTCATCTGATTACACCCTCCCAATAGCCCTTCAATTTTACACATACAATTCAAAACAGGGATCTTTCTCTGTCTCTTTTTTCTCCCTTCCTCATTCACACATTGCAAACTGTGCAGAATGTTCATCTGAGACCCCAACCTGTGTTTATTTTTGAAAGCAGTCAGTCATTAAGCATTATTAGCAATATTTTGTCATGTCCCTGCTCGCTCATTCCCAGTGATTGCATGGACTATGGTTGCTAAGGAAAGGATGTTTAAAACCAGGAAATGCTGTACTCCTGATTCACAGTATCTCTGTGAGATGTTGAGAGATATTAACTAGTAGATATGCAGTGCTAATCTATGGACCATTTAACATGGTTTGTTGACAATGCTGCAATGGATACCTTCCCACAACACACTAAATAAATAGCATTATGATTTATTATATTTTATGAACCTACTTGCCAAAGGTGACTCATTGAGATAGAAAATTCTCACCCTGCCCCACTCTGACACTTAAATAGCGAATAGTTTAGTGGACAGATTTGTTTAAACTTGCAGATCATAACTGTTTCATGAGTTATAGATTACCATCACACATAGATCAGGGTTTATAGATGAGGGAAATTGTTTGTAATAACAGAGCTTTTATCTATAGAGATTTGTTTTGAACATTTGGAATAATTGTATCCAATAACACATATCAATGTTTCGATGGATGCATCAGTGCCTTTGGTAATCAGAATTTGAACATCCCTGCCCTAAAACAATAGATTATGCAAACTCTGGTAAGTCTAATTCCAATGTTTAAATTGATTCAGAAAATCAACCATTATAGTTTGAAGGCCTGGTTAAATTCAGATTCTACCCTCTGAATTAGAATTATTTTTGTTGAAAGCAGTGTTTCTTTATATAACTCTAGTAGAGATTTTATCTAGCAAGACAATATCAACATGTCCAACTCTTTTCTCTCTTTTCCAATCAGTTGTTTTGCTATGTGTCTTTTATTCCTTTCTCAACTACAAATTCATCACTCATTTCATAACTCTAATCATTCTACCAGGTTTCCTTTTGTAGCTCATATGTTGAGGGTGTCAAAAGTCAGGTAAATAGGAAACAGGTTGCATGAAAAAGAACAAAATTAACTGCAACTAAATTATGAAAGGTAAGAGTCCATGTCAGAAAATTTGGTGCTTGTATAATGTGGAAAAGAAAATAATCTTGGATTTGACTAAGTAGGGGGTAAATGCCCCCTCTATTCACATACACTATTATCATGCCACTTACTGTAGCTAAGCTATTGTGATTATTTCCTCATTTGGAAAGCAAACATTAAAACTGTAAGCATAAACTTGGCCCATGACTTTGTGAATTTATTTGATAGAGGAGCTATTATTTGCCTGAGGTGAGATTTACTGTCTTATTTGTTTCCCATTAAGTGTAAACATAAAGAATTCCCCACTGCCTATTGCTTACCCATACGTAATTTACAGCATTTTAAATCTTCTCTGTTACCTGCAGGAAGAGAGACAGGGGAATCCTTGCTCTTAAAAGACATTCTGTCATGCCATCCATTAGTATTCTTTAAATGCATACATTAGATTCCTTCAACCTCATGGTGCACTTTGTAAATTCTTTCCTGGAAGAACAGGCAAAGTTTATCTACAACTGTCAAGGTAGCGCAATACCTTGCTTTTAATCTCTGCAGTATTTTCAAAGGTATGTTTGATCAGCACTATAAAATGACACCTAAGGAACAGAACAAGACCATAAGTACTGTTAATGATCCAACACTTGGATTTAAAATTTTTATCTTAAATGGATCTGTGATAAGGATCAAAAGAGCTTTTGTGGAGCAACAGGCCTTGTGTGTGTGCTCCTGGATGGCATAGGAATTGCCTTTTGGGAGGCTAAGAAAAGCAAGCTTCAACATAAAAGTGTTCAATTGCTTTGGCTGCCAACAAGGTTTATCTTTATTAGGGTGGATTTTGACAGAAAGTTGGGTTGACTTTGGCAAGTGTGCTCTGAAATCTTTCAGAAAGAAAACATGAATTTATATATATATGGGGCATATATATATATATATATATATAGTATTGGTATATTCGTCTTGTCCGTGTAAGATTGAGAATACCTTGGCAACGTTTCGACGAAATCTCATCCGTCATCTTCAGCCTGGTGTCTTCAGCTTCGTTCTCCTGGGAGAAGATATATATATATAGATAGATATAGATATAGATATAGATAATATATATTTTATATATATATGGGGTATCTAACTCACAAGGGATTGAATGTTTGACTGTAAGGTCCAACCCAAAGAGATACAATACAATCCATTTTTTTTATTTGCTTATAGCTAATAGACAGAATCTTGCCAAACTAAAGCTATAATCTTCTAGCATAATAGATGCAATATTGGGCAATTCTATAATATGGCTTCCCAGAATCTCTTCCTCACTCTTCCATCCACTGCGCACTGCACAGTCTCTTAATCTGGGTTTTTTGCTGCAATATCTGGAAGTTGAGTCATGGCAACTGGATTTCTTTTATTGTTGGTTCAAAACATTTCACTGCTTAACCAAGTAGCTTCTTCAGTCTGAAGAAGACTGAAGAAGCTACTTGGATAAGCAGCAAAACATTTTGAACCAACAATGAAAGATGTGTAGTTGACATGATTCACCTTCGAGACAACATTACCTGGATGACTGACAATCTTGATTGACACATTCTCTCTACAATGTACAGCTTCCTCCCTGGGGAACCATGGTGCTGCTGAGATTCCTACCTCTTTTTCAGGTCCACATTCCATAGCATTTATAGTTTTTAAACATATGCAAATACTCATGTACTGAGTACAGGACTATGCAGTTTTCAGACCAAGTATCTTTCTTCAACCCATGATGGTACCATTTTACATGATTTTTTTTAGTGATAAATAAAAATTGTGTTAAGTTCATGGCATACCTAATACGTCTTTTTAAAAGTGAGTTCTCTCCATTGCCAAACATAATTTTGCAGCTACAAAAGGGATAGGCAGAAGAAGGTGTGTGTCTCTGTGTGTGTGTTTGTGTGTGTGTGTATGTATTTATTTATTCCAGGGAGGAAGTCTTTTATTCCTGCTATAAATATTCTTGAAACAAGCCCCTAAACTTTTCTATTTTAAATTATACAAAAGATTGGTGAAGGAGATGATGCCTATTATGGGCATGCAAGGGTTGCAGCAGAAACCAAACATGGAATCAAGCATGTTTATGACAGAAGCCCTCAGCTGAGGAGAGCATTATGGTAAACAATGATAAGGGAAAGCTAAGTTCTTTGGTGAAGGCAGCAGGAATCAGAACTTTGGTTAGCTCCAGTGGTTTGTTTTTTTTTTTTTTCCTGGAATGGCTATAGTAAGTGCAAATCATTGCTTCATGTGCACTCCAAAAGCAGACTAAGTCTTATTTAGGTAACCATAATCTTGGATGAAAAATGCTTTGTTTCCACTGTTGCCTATGGAGATGTTGACATGCTCTTGGAAACGGAAAGGATTCATTTCTTAAAAGATGAAATGGAACCTGGCTAGGAGAAGATGCTGCTTCAATATGGTCCTATTTGGATGTAGAATAATTTACAGTCAGAGATTGATATGCTCCAACTCCTTTGGCCTTTTGGAAGCAAGTTAAGTGAGAATTATCCTAGAGGGTTTTTTTTAAAATTAACAATAAAGTGATATAAACATGATTATGAACTCCAAAGTATAAACCAATGTAATATCTTGGTTATTGTTTTATTATAATTATTATTATTTTATGAAAACTGACAAGAGCGACATGATTGTGACATGTTTAAGAAAATCATATATGAATAAATAAATAATATGTAGTATGGTTATCTATCGACAGGTGTCTGGGCTATTTTGCTTTAAACCTTGTTGAATGTATATACATAAGTTCCAACTTTTTTTGTTCTTCTGCTTTCTACATTCTTTTGGCGGTAATATCTGAAAAGTTTCTAGAAAAATCTAAAAAAGGCTGAGCACTGTGGGACATACTAAGCGGAACTTCTCTGCACTTCCTATACAATCTCTAATTGAATTTATAAATGGAAGGCTTATAATTATTTAATATTAGAATTAATGCTGGACTTTTTTTCTTCTTCTCCAGGTTTCAACTATGTTTCTATACTCATACACCATTATAATGCAGTTGAAGTCTTTGATATTCCTTTGCTGGATGTTGAATCTTTTTTTCCCAAACATAAATGAGAGGTGGGATTCTTTTTCTCTATTATAACAACATTCAGCTTTTCAGAAGGCATTATATTACAAAAAAAAACATAGTTTCAATATCAGACCTAGGAAGTTTTGATTTTGGCAGTTGGTTCTTAAGGTATTCTTTTCAGCATCTGATCTGTCATTTTCTTATTCTTTTCTAAAATTATCTACACATATTTTTACATGCCCTCTTTCAGTGGAATTATTTTGGTGTCAGCTTATCCAGACAAAAGTCTTCCAGTGTTTAAAAGCAACGAGACACAGCTCCAATACTAACACATCCATAATGAATAAGTACTACTATGGCAAACTACAGAGAGTCATCAAACAAAAGAAAAGCCTTGGAAAAAAATATATAAAAAATTAATAGAAATATTGTAGTGGAAGAAAGTCCAAAGAGCATATCATAAGTGAGCCTACTGTGAGCTCACTTCATGTTTATTTAAGCAAAAAACAAAGCATAAATTAGCAAATGTATAAAAAGGATAAAAAAATAAGAGAACTGTGATTCTTATAGAAATGTCATTTTGTTTCATTCATCCTGAATAATTTTCCACATCTTTTCCCCTTTTTACAAAGAAAACAAACAAATAAAGCTAGAGGCTAAGTCCACTAAATTTATGTTTTTTTTTTACAAAAACACAGAGAGGTACAAAAATATGAAGGCCTGAACAGTAACAAACACAAGATCATAGCCCATTGTAATGTCTACCTTTTCTTTAAAAAAAATGCAAGTGCAATTTGCAGCCTGGCAAAGATGCTTTAGATCAAGCAGATAATTGCTTGTCTTGAAAGTACTCACAAATCTGACCACAAAAATTAAGCAGTCCTGCAATATTTCATTTTGACTTGTGCAAATCGATAAATTCAGTGTTGGGGGAACTTTATAGAAATAGGCGGCCATCATAAATTTTACCTGGATTATAACTATACATCTATAAATCTATATCCCTATAAATATACTTTACAGATAGGCAAACATCTCAGTGTCTCTGTCCTTCTCTCTTGTTCTTTTGCAGGATCAAAGCTCAGATCCTCCGCTGGCAATTTCCTCCCATATTTTGGAATTCCAAAATGGAGCCAATACTTAAAAACTCATTGATGATTGGTATCTTTTCTTAAGGACAAAACAAGACAGCTAAATGCCATACAAAAGGGAGGTCAGCAATCTTTTCTCAACCCCTTCCTAAAAGGTAAAAAGGATCTGCCTCTCCTTCTAACTCAAGAAAGTAAAAACTCTTGAAACTGAGTATTTCAAAAAGAATCTTTTATTGAGCAAAAGCGAAAACAGGACAGAGGCAAAGCAGACTCTAAATCCCCTTGGGCAATAAAGTTAGACTTAAGGCATTAGAAACCCCTCCCTCCAGTTCAATGTGGATTCAGCCAATCCACAGGTGTGGAGATGTTATTGCAACGGCTGTCCTGAGAATGAGATAAGAAGGCATTCCCAGGGTCATCTTCCACCGGCTTTCAGAGTGAAACAACCCACATGGCCCTCCCCCCTAGTACATTCCCCAAAAGGTGAGAAAATCTCAGGGCATTCAGGTGCCAGGATAAAGGTTATAAAAATAGCAGTTATCAGAGGAAATAAGAAAGAATCACATTCGAGGTTCTCTCCCTTCTCCCAATTGAATGGCAGTATCACTTTAGGAATCTGACGCTCTCTCTCTCTCTCTCTCTCTCTCATTCTCTCCACCTCAATCTGTACCTCAATCTATCTATCTCTATCATCTCTACCTTTATCTTCTTTATCTTCTCTATATCTCTATCACCTCTATTTCTATATCTCTATCATCCTTATCTCTGTCTTTCTTTCTTTTTGAAGAATTTCAAACGACCTTCTCGAGACATAAGTCGCTTATTTCACTGTCATTTTTTAAAGAGTAGAAATCTGGACTTGAGCTGATTTATTTCCATCATACAGCATTTTAAAAAGGAAATTACAGTATCTAAGGATTTTCCTATTAATTAATTAGTTTAATTAGAAGGTAAAAGTCTTGTCCTTGGCTTGGCCAAATTATAATGGCTCAAATTATTACTTCCCCCCACACACACACACACTATATGCTGAGTTCATTTTATTAGGTCAACAATTTGGAACAATTTCAAACATTAAATAGTTCAAAATAGCAATAGCATTAGCACTTAGACTTATATACCACTTCATAGTGCTTTAGAGTCCTCTCTAAGCAGTTTACAGAGTCAGCATACTGCCCCCAGCAATCTGGATCCTTGTTTTACTGACCTCAGAAGGATGGAAGGCTGAGTCAATCTTGATCTGGTTAGGATCAAACTCTGGGCAGTAGGCAGAGTCAGCCTGCATTATTGCATTGTAACAACTATGCCACCATGGCTCCTAATGTAGCCCACAGTTTACACAGTTTTAAATCTAGTTTATAAAATTGTTTGATTCATACCAAAAGTGAATGAAAAAGTCCCATAGGAACTATGGGCAACCCTAGCTCCATAGATAGCAATAATGAGCATAAACTCATTATTTTACATCATATGGATCACTTTTTAAAAAGTTGTATATAGTCACCCCACTCCTATCCTTCTTTTTGTGGACATATTTTTATTAGTTTCATAAGTAAGAAATTTCAAATATATTAAAAGGTAATTCAAGACAAGATTTAAAAAAAACATATGCCTGTCTTCACTGCTTTGCTCTGAGGTCAGACATTCTGCATGCTAAATCTGAACAGAGATTAAAATGAAATCTTTGGTCACAGTCAATGGACAGATAGGAAAGGGAAGCATCCAGATAATACATTTATTGGGTCTTTGGTTTCAGGGTTTGTTTACATGACACCTCAAATGGTCTATAAAACTGGTACAGTGTTTGTATCCAGCATCAGGTTTGCAATCAGTAAGCTATCTTATAAAAATAGTCATCAGCAGAATGTAGCTTTCATGAGTGAGGAATTTTGGCTTATTCCAGTCTATTAGTTGTTAGAAGCATGAAAAAGCTATGTCTAAATAGATTTAGGATTAATCCATCTGTCTTCTAAACCCTAGATATGAAATGAAATTTGATGTGCAGTGATCTGCTCTGCAAAAGAAAGCTCACCTCCCAAAAGCCTGTCTAATGTCCAATGTCAGTATCTGCTAGATGCATGTAATGTAATGCATTAGTGAAACTTGCAAGATTATGTTATTGTAGTCCTACAACAAAGTAGACTTACTTCATCTAATCCTATTGCCTGTGTGGTTCATCTGGGAGGGATTCTTCCAAGTTTGAAAGTACAAACCTCCCGCCCACTACTTTTAACTGCTTGGCTGGATCTTTCCTAAGTTTCTTTCACTGACCATTAAACCACTGGAGGCTCCCTGTTATCTGTTTCCTAGGCAGCATCTCTTCTTCTCTTTCTACCAGGCCACTAATGCATTCCATTACAGTGCATTCCATTACAGCCTATTATGCAGGTTGGCCCTTTGACCAACAACTGGCCCAATGTTCTACAATAAAGCCATTCTCAGAGGATCTGAAGATTCCTGTGCATATGATGGGAGCACTCTTTCACACATTCTCCCTCTCTCCCTCTCCCTCCCTCCCTCTCTCTCCCTCTCTGTCCTTTCTTGGATGTGTTAAAAAGTGTGCAAAACCCCAAAGGTGTTGAAACAACAGCAATTCACACCTCAATATGTGAGAAGTTCTCTTTCTGTCTCTCCCTGTCCCCCCCCCTCTTTTTTGTTTGTGCATATACAGAGAGGGAGGGAGGGAGGAAAGTGAGGGAGGGAAAGAGAGAGAGAGAGAGACTTATTTTGCTGAAAAATTGCAAGGTTGATTTTTTCCAAAGGCTCTATTACTTCCTATTAACATTCTACACTTTATATTCCTTTAACATTCTACACTTCTCTTCAAAAAAGGAAAAAAAGTTAACAGCTGGGATAATACCCACAAACACCTAATATATGCAGCTGTAGGTATTTGATGTTCTTCCTTTATAATCTCTGGCTGAATCTTTTGAGAAGTATAATCTTGATTCTCTAATCAGAAAAATACCCTAATATTGTTGTCTTAATTTTGAATCTCTGATCTCCAATCACATTGCATCTTACCACCTGCAAACTTCAATACTGTATGTTTGTGGGGTGTGTGCATGTTTCCACAAATCTTATAATTCAGAGCCCAGCAAGGAAAGGAAGCAGAGCACGTTCTCCAAATTGACCCCCCAAAAAAAAGAGTCTCTAAAGAACTTTTCCTGAGAATATGTATAATGTGCCCTAACCTTATTTAAAAATGAAAATAAAGCGACTACTTGTCCACCACCCTCTGGCTATTTGCTTTTGTTTTTCTTTTTGACTTTTGGCATGGCTCATTGGCAGAGTTAACCTTTTTCTGTAGATGATGCCCAACTGAGAAGCATGTTTCAACTATCCTGGTTTGATCTATTATAAGTAGTCTGGAAACTGAAGTAAACTGAGCAGAATTGCATACTTTGAATATATGCAGCTACTATGCCTGTTAACACAATGTCTTTATGTTAACAGTTTAGTGTATATAACACAATCTAATATTAAGAAATCATCTGTATGAAAATGCAGTAGTCATACAGAAGGGGTGCTGTCTTAGACCCACTCATACAGAGAAGACAACTTGATTATTTAGTACAAGGTAATACAAATGCTGGCAAGAAGCAAAAATAAAATAATTTTTTAAAAGGGAGATTAGAGTGGCAGGATAAAACAGGGAACTAAAAGAACCAAAGAACTATAGACTCATTGAACAGAGAATAACAGAAATTAGTCTAGAAATTCTTACGGATTTCTAGAGGGATCAGGATAAAAGGGGAAAGGCAAAGGATCACATTAGAAAGAACAAAAATGGGGACTTCCGGGTTGAGCCTTCTTGCTAACGGGTGGCGGTTTGCGATCATCTGCGACCGCAGCCCAGCTCTTGCGTTGGAGACCTCCGATCCTTACGACTCGGGGCTGAAGCTGCCTCGGAGGGGCGGTGGAGAAAGGGAAAGCTGCCAGCCAGAGTGAGGGGAGCCGCATCTCCCCCCTTTTGGGTCTGGTCTTTTCCCTCCGAAGACAAGAAGCGGTGGTCAATATGGCCACCTCGAAGAGAAGGTCTCAACTGGACTAAGATCGGTGCAGGAGGAAAGAAAGTAGTTGACAGCAGAGGAACCGGGAGTATCAGATGGTAAGATCAACAAAGGCACCCCGGGATTAAGATAAAGATGAGTTTTTAAAAAAGAAGAAGCGGCAGTGTCAAGTGAAGGAAAAAATAATAAGTAAAATATCTTTGACAGCTATAAGGGGCTTCGAACCGGGAAAGGAAGAAGCCGGCGTAAGAACTTAAGTTTGCGGCTCGAAAAATCCTGAATATTAAAATAAAAGGAAAGGGAGAAGATTTCGTGTAACAGAAAGTGCCACTTTGTGGATAAAAATTGGAATTTGAAGAAGAAGGAAAATATCTTGTTCCTTTGTGAATTGGAGTTGTTACAATTTTAAAGAGACACTGAAACAAAAAAGCAAGATCCATAGAAGGTGAAAGTTTGAATTAAAATAAAAGACAGACTGCTGGATTAGTTGGTGATATTGATATAGACTCTGGACTTGGGCTAAGATCTTAGAAAATTTAAAGAAGAAGAAATAAGGAAAATAAAAACTTTGGTGGCCATCCAAGGAATTAAAAATGGAATTTAAAAGTATGAAAGAACTGCTACAGGAAGTGACTGAACTAATTTGGCTCATTGCAGAAGACATGGGCATGGAAATGGTGAACAAAGAACAAGAAGAAGGAATCTTGGAAAGGGAGGAGCAAGCACAAGGGAAAGCCATTTTAAAGAGATAATTAACACAAAGATTAATACAAATAAAAGGGAAAGGAAGGGTGGTTAAAAAAACGAAACCTAAGAAAGTAATTAAAAAGGGGAACATTTATGAAATTAGGCATGCTAGAAAGGTCCAGAAGAAAAGGGAGCAGAAAGGCAAAGAGAGAGAGGGATTCAAATTGGATGGAGAAGGGATATAGCAGGATAAAAGGAGGAGAGGGAACAAGAAACAAGAGCAGAAGATAGAGAAATATGGAATTATATAATGAAGAAAGAAACTTGTTTACATAGAGATAATGGTTAATGTATTAAGAAGGGGGTTCTGCATGGAGAAGAGGGTAATAAGAATATATTGTAATCATAAAAATGTAAAACAATAGAGGGGTTACTGACAATTTTATTAGATGAAGGTTACACTTTTACTTTTTATTTATAAAAGAAAGGTAAATGTTGATTAGATAAATTGAATTAACTGAAATGATTTTGAAGATGTTTAAAAACCAGATTTGTCAGTAACCAAGGTTAGTTATTTTTACTATTATTTTGGAACTATAAACAAATTTTAGGGGGATATGTGTTGCAGAACCCGATTGAAAAGAGATATAATGTTATGTAGCTTTTCTTTTCTTTTTCTTTTATTCTATCTTTTGCTTTAAAGGGAATGATTATCACTATGTTAATATGTTAACCACTGAGGTGTCACTTTCAGAGTAGTAAAGGGGGGCAAGTCTAGGTTTTCTTTTTATTCTTTTTGTGTTAAAGCTTGTATTGATTTAGAATTATGGAGAGAATATGTGATGAAAGGGCAAATCTGATGGATAAAAGAAATATGTAAATGATAAAAGAGTATTAACAATGTGAAGATAGTTAAAGGATAGATATGGACAAACTTTATTTTCTATATGATGGGCAAACATATTGTTATTTTTAAGATATATAAATGTTTAAAAATATTTACAACTAATTTGAAATGAAATGGGGGGTTATACAGATTGAGATTAAGATTTGAGACTAGGATTAATTTGTTTGGCCCTTTGTTTGCCAAAAAACGGAATGGAAGTAAAAATGGGATAAAATAGGAAGTTAAATGTCAAAAATGAATATAGAACTATTGTCATATTTGCATGTAAAAGTGATGACCCGGGAATATGCTGTCTACTGAAAAGAGCCTTATTTGAACCATTAAAAATTGAATAAAACTTGTTTTTAAAAAAGAAAGAACAAAAATGGAGGAAAATAATCAGTAGAATCTCTTTCTTTTTCTTCTCTCTCTCTTCCTTCCACTCCCACCCTCTCTAAACAATTGCAACAGAACAGAGTGACATAAATACAGCAACATTCCCAAGTGTTCTGCAGGTTTGGAGCTGATAATAAGCATTGGCCAGCCATTCACAATAATATCAGAGATGCCTTGGGTCACTGAATATCTCTCCTAGATAGGACTATGAAGACTTGGTTCTGTTTGAGCCTTGGTTGCAGGTGTGTGATAGAGCCTGTATCTTGACTGTGAAGTCTGTCTTTTGTGATTTCTCCCCCCTCAAGTGTTATTTATTTTAAGTTTTTTTGAATGTGATTTTATTATTTCCAATATTGTCAGCCATGCAGAATTAGATAACTCCGATGTATCAACCAAGTTTGCTTTTTCGTTATGTGGAAAAAAATAAATGATTCAAAAGAAGGTTAATTAAGATGTATTGTAGAAAACACAAGGATTAACTACTCTGATCTCTCTCTCTCTCTCTCCCTCCCTCTCTCTCTCTCTCTCTCTCTAGCTCTATCTACCACTGTATCTAATCTATATATATTTTGAGTAAAAATTACTCATGGGAGTCAAGGTTAAGTCCTCCATACAAGTATGAGATGATTACTTTTGCAAAATTAGATTCATAAAAAATTATAATCATAATGGAAATACAATTGTTGAATTTTCATTAGCTGATTACTACTGAGTGAGTTTTAATTTATTTGTAGGTTTTATCAATCACTTCTTCAGATATATTGTATCCATTTCTGTTTCCTCCTGAACTTATAAAACAAAAGTACAAAAATTCTAACTGCTAAATGTGGATTTACCAATGTCAGGAAATGCATGTGATTCAGACCAGGAAGTGAAGGCAGACTTCAAAACCATGATAAAATGTGCAACAATAAATAGCATACACCTCAATCACTCCCCAACAATAAAGTAAAATCAAATGTACATTCAGAAGATATTCTAAATAGAGAATGAATGAAATAGATAAACAGAAAGTTCTTTTTAGTAGAAAAAAATGCTCTTCTCAAGATTGGATGATGAATTTCATAGCACAATATAATTAGTAAGAACAATTCTTGTGCAATCAGGTTGAAAGTAGTATAATATGTCAATCCTGACCAGAAGGCATTTCTTCAAATAGCTTTGTTTCAAGGACTATGAGTAGCACAGACTGAAAAACAAAACATTAAACAGTTGTTGGAGAGCAAGTGTTGAAATCTATCTCTGGCTTTCAACCATGTGTGAAGCGGTAATTTTTTTCCCCCAGTTGGATGTAAAATGCCATGTTTGTTCCTAACACATGAGCTGTCTTGCATTAACTGTCATGTAAATATATTTTATTCCCATCACCTTAAATTTTCATTTTTTTTCTTTCTTTTTTTCATTTGGGTTTTCAAAGGAAAAGCTCTCTAGCCATTCATCCATACAGTTACTGGCCAATAGTTGAGGCTTGTCATTTCAAAATGAAAATAAAATAAAATCTAGATGTAATTCTGACTATAAAAAGTTTGAGAAATAAAATAAAATAATAAAATAAAATGTATAATAAATAAAATAAAATAAAGAAGTATAATCTTGTGCTAGTCTTATTTTGTTGAATCACATATATATACACACACACAAATACACATAATACACATAAAAAGAGACTGAAAGCAGATTGTTCACGAGAATTTTCATCTTATTTAAGAAACATCCGGGTTTTTTTCTATATTTCATGAAAGCCATTGCACAGCCATAAAGGAAAATACCTATTAAATAAACTCAATATTTCAAAAGAAGAAACACACCCACCAGTCAAAATGAAATATTGACAGTTCCTTAAAAAAAAACAAGAAAAAGAAAAATATTTCTAATAGAGAAATCCTCTCCTCTATGCCTGGCAATTCAATGAAGAAAGTGGGGAAACAAATTGCAAAGTTTGTCAATTTAGAAGGAAGGAAAAATCACTGCAGACATTATTTCATAATCATTGCTCCATTGATGTTTCTTGGACACTTTTCAAATGACTGTCATATTTACACTTTACTCATGAGGCTTGATTGATACAGTGTGCTTTCTTTCTTTGTTCAAAAAGTTAGGTTACACCTGGAATTAACACCTCTCAAGACAGAGCAGAGAAGATGAGCATTGCCCAAAATTTGAGCAAACAAACATCTAAAACTGATGAATTTCAATTTGAATTTCAATTTGAATTTCTTCCCTGAAGAAAGTGTTGGACAACATCCAAAATGCCCAGTGGTGAGATTCAAATTTTTTTGCTACCGGTTCTATGGGTGTGGCTCAGTGAGCATGGTTGGTGGGCATGGCAGGGGAAGGATACTGCAAAATTTCTATTCCCTCCCCACCCCACTAACCTGCTTTCCAGCTCTGTTCTCCTGTGCAGGGCAACCAAAGAAGACCCAGCCGATCAGCTGGGACTCGGGAGGCAGAGAATAGATGGGGGCAGGGCCAGTCAGAGGTGGTATCTGCCGATTCTCCAAACTATTCAAAATTTCCGCCACCAGTTCTCCAGAACTAGTCAGAACCTGCTGAATACCACCTCTGCCGATGCCCCATTGTCCTATCTGCCATCCTCCCTGTGTCTCACTTCCTTTTTGGTTCTGTGATTAATGAGAACATTGTGATAGCTATTTTGTGAAAGGAGGGTCCCCGTCCATACAACAGATTTCAAAGAATCACTGCAGGACGTCAAAGTTGGGCAGATGGGCTTAGAAGATATCAGGTCTCCACCTGTTTTTCCTATATGCCTGTTAGAAAAAGAAGACATTTTGTTGTTGATTCTTAGATTTCCATTTTGAAATGGGAGATGTCACAGAAGATAGAACCTATCCAAATAACCCTTTTCAATCTGAGGCCCTCTAACATATTTGTTGCTGCAGAGATACATACTGCTGTCTCCAGATGTAGTGCATTAAAAGTTAATTTACATTTGCGTTATTACTTTGCCTGATTGTTTTTGCCTATGTACTTCTTTAAAATGCTCAAAGATATAATCCATATGGAACAGCAACGACTTTCTTTTTCTGTTCCCCTCCAAAAAGATATATAGAACATCTTAAAGTCCAACTGTTTTATCTTGGTTTCACTTGCTTGAATAATGGCCCATAGATAGTCAGTTTAATCCTTGGGGTGCTTTTTTGTACATACAACAAACTTTTTTTCAAGCTTTGAAGTGCTTTACTTTTTTTTTTTTTTTGAGAGTGATGGGGGTTGATGAAATAGCTTCTTTCAAGCAAAATCTCACTTCAAAGAGGGATGGAGAGAAGAAGAGAAGAGATACATCTACTATTTCTGATTTATTTGTCCTCATTCTGGTTCACCCTGTTATTGTCTTGTACAGTATGAACCACAAGACTTGCTAATAAGCTATTTAACACAGTCACGTCTTATGGCTCCATCTGTTCTCACCAGTTGCAAAAAAAAGAGGGGGCTAACTGCTCAGAATGTACCAGTCCTCAATTCTATCCATTTTCTTCCATCTGTCACAGTTATTAGTAGTAATAAATGGAGGCATCTCACCATGGTGGATATCAGCTAGGTTGTCATCTTACACTGTCAGGTCTTAACTAAGTTGAGCTACGGATTGATAGTCCAGCTCTAATGTGCAGAGACTGAGATCCAGATGGTTGAAGGGAAAATGAAAACTTAAAAGTACAGGTCAACAGGAGATAAAGTAGGAGGAGTGAACAAGGAAATGCAAAAGGAATGTGGAAAAAACCTTTACCCAGAATTAATTGTCTAGATATAGGTGTTGGGTTCCTAAGGTGAGAGAGAGGGGAGAGGGGAGAGAGGATGAGAGGGAGGGAGGAGGAAAGGAGAGAGGAGAGAGAGAGAGAGAGAGAGAGAGAGAGAGAGAGAGAGAGAGAGAGAGAGAGATCGAGATCAGAGTAGTTAATGATTGTGAACCAGATCCTGGATAAGCTAGATTCTCAATGTGATGAGCCAAATTTACTTTACATTATCATTTAGTATTCAAGCTCCAGTTGTTCGGTGGATTATTTGTTTTTAGAGAACAGTACATTTAAATGTTTTTCTATAGCATCTGTATATGAGCTTCTGGCAGGCTGTAAATATGTTAGCTGCAGGGAAATACCGTGTTTCCCCAAAAATAAGACACTGTCTTATATTTTTTTGGGCTCCCAAAAACACACTAGGTCTTTTTTGGGGTAGGTCTTATATATTTATGGTGCCAAATAGTGAGTGTGAGTGTGTAGGGGGTGTTTCACGGGTGCACGGTTGCTCCCTGAAAAGTCTTCCTGGAACTGGAGATTTACACTAGGTCTTATTTTCGGGGTAGGTCTTATATTAGGGCAGGTTTAGAAAATAGTGCTAGGTCTTACTTTTGGGGTAGGTCTTATTTTCGGGGAAACACGGTAATTGCTCCAGTGTAACACTTCTTTTATCCTATGGTTGATCAGATGAAGTTGATGAGTTTGAATCCAGAATGATCAACATCTCCTCTGGTTTAGCTTCTTTCCTCATACCATATTGGATGGGCATCTAGCACAACGTTCTCCTGCTGTTACTATTTTTGAAAAAAATATATGTATTTTTAGTTGTAAATCTTTTTTTTAGGAGCTCAAGGTTTTCCATTTCACTCAGGATAATGTTGCAGGATCCAATCTGAGTCACTCACTGGGACCAGAGGTTAATTCTTTCAAGCTTTTGAACTTCTGCTGGAGCCCACCTTCAAGAAAACTTATCACTCTCCAGATTGTGTCTCCACATCTTGGAGAGTGAGAAGTTCTCTGAGCATGGGCTCCAGCATGAGTCCTAAAGCTTGGAAGACTACACCTCTGCTCCTGGTGACTGACTCAGATTGGATCCTGCATTATGCTTTAAACATTTCAGTTAAGATGAGAGCTCCTCCTATGTGATGTAGAAGACCATTTGTCTTGCTTAATAATAAGCAGTATCTAGGCAAAGTCTGTAGCCTTTGGTATATTGCAGTTGGAATGTGCAGTTATATGATGATGGAACAAGTCTTCATTTTGAAGAATAGATTGTCACAAATAAGCCATTCAGTTTTAATTATGGTAGAGGTGATCATGGCCCAGACTTTGTACAGTTACAGCCAGAGTCCTTCTTAACTCAGCCTCCTACTTAAAGGTGCATAATTAATTAAATTAATCTGGAGGAGCTGTTCTCCATTTCTAATTAACAGGATATGCCCAAATCTTCTGTTGTGTGGGAGAGCCTGGTGTAAAATGATTAATGAACACAAATTAGAGTTGTTTCCTCATACATCCCTTTTCTAAATTGTCCTGGCATCTGTTACTACTGCTGTGGTGTTGTTTTCCTTCTTGAAAAATGAAACTGGATGATTGATTTAATTTATGTATCAAACAAGTGGATGCTTTTAATTCCAACGGTCTGCGAGGAAACTTAAAGTATTCATTTCCAAAGCAAACAAAATGCTGAGTACTGTTTGTTTGTTCATTGATGGTCAGTTATCTTTGCTTTTTACATTTCTCCCTCGAGCTGCTCCAAGCATCCAGAAGTGGGAGGTGCTCGGTCTCTCGTGAAGCAGGCTGGGCTAAAATCTTACAGGGACGCTCCTCCTCCTGGAACTCCACTCCAACGCTCCAGTTTTTGCTCAGCCTTGTAGCAGGTAGCTGTGTTTGGCCGGAGCAGCGAACCTTCTAATTAGCTTCCTCAGCTCTAGCTTTTAGTTTCCCTCATCTCCGACGGATTTCAGTAACACCAGACCATCGGGGATTGCTAGGCAGGGAAACAGCAGTAGCGCTCTGAGGCAGCTGCCTCAGAGCCTTATCTTTCCGATTGCTCGGCTCGCCAGCTGGGAGCGATCGCAACAGCGTTTCCCGGAGATTGTAGGCTCGCCTCCGTGGCGGCTGCATCGTACTGGGGCGGCGGCCCCACACCTTATCTCCCGATTGCCAGAACAGGAAGGGGTGAAAATTTCGCTATTACTTTCCCGCTGCCTTCTTGGCGCTCCAGACTGAGCGCAGTCAGCGATCGTGGCTGACTTCCCCAAACAATTCATGTAGCATGCCGGGGTGGTTTCCCTTTCTGGGGGCCATGCACACATAGATTTCAGGTGGCCACGAGGCGGCGGCGCCATTTTGAAACAGCCGTGTGGTGCACTTATTCTTCAGGCCCTTAAGTGCCATATAGCCCCACAAGGTTTCCCTTTTTGGGGACTGGGGACCTCATCCACCCCCTCCTCTTCTTCCTCTACCCTTAGGCTTCCCTTTTTGGGGGTCCGGGTCAGGCCACATTGTCCTTTATGTTGTTCTGGCAGCTGTTGGCAAGCCTCCACAGGATTTCTTGAACCCACAGGGGAAGCTCTGGGCCTTACTGGGGTGCAGGCCACACGCCTCAACAGGCCTATTTGGTCCACAGGATAGTCATAGCAATAATAATAACAATAGTAATAGAAATAATAATAATAATAATAATAATAACAATAACAATAATAACATCTAATAGAACTTATATTATTAAGATTCCCCAGGAAAGGGTGAGAGTTTCCATAGGCCTCTACCCCACTCAAGGAACAGGTAGCTCTGTCTAACATCCAAATACGAGATGGCTAGCGGTCATAGTTCTCGATCCATACTACCAAGGCCTAAATCTACGGATCCTAACAGACCCTCACGGGCTGCTGAGAAGGACGCCTACAGACGTCACCAGGCCCTGGAGAAACAGGTGCATAAGCACACCAGGGAGTCTGAGCAAGCTTCCCCACCTTGACCTCCCACCTCCACCCATTCCCCAAGCCCTCCTCCTGCCGCTCTGGATCCCTCCATCCAAGCCAGACAGAGCCTGCCCAGATCCATCCATCAGGAGGCTCCAGTGTCTGACCTGGCCCCACGTAGGCCCCCTGAGGTGACATTCACACCCACAGCGGTGGGTCTATGCCCAGATGATGTTCTCCTGGATGAAATACCAGCCAAAATGAAATCGTGGCAATAAAAAAGGCATTGCCTCAGGCGTGCAGCAAGCTCTTCGTACCAACCAACCTTCCATTGCACCAGATTACATGTCCCTATCGGGTCGCTCCATGAGTATTGTTGAACAGCATTATCATCAAGTATCCCCCCAAAGGGAGTTTTCTATCCCTTGCATCCCACCACCACAGGGTATACAGGAGATGGGGGATCAGGGTGACTGGATGGATCAAGAAGTTAGGTCACTTCGCAATCTTGACCAAGACCTTTCTGAAGCGGACCCCTTGGAGAGGGGGATGTCCGATGATAAAGGAATTACCCCTGACCATCCAGTTTTTATGGGGCTTTTCAATCCACCCTTATTCAAATCCCTTTTGTTTAAGGCGAAGAACACCGCTCGCCTTGCCAACCTCCCTCCCACAGCTCAGACAGCCGGGTCACAGGAAGAGCCGGAGGATCTAATCTTCTCTCAGTCTGTCACTGAAGCTGAAGTTATTCCCATTCCCCATATGTTCACCGACCTGGTCAACGAACAATGGGCCCTATCTGCTTCCTATCCTCCTCTGACTGGGTATGACAAAAGGTTCTATAACCTAGCCCCTGAGTTTTCTAGCTCATTAAACACTCCTGAGGTAGATGACCCCATAGTTGCCCTGGTATCATCTTCAGTCATCCCAGGGGAGGTGGAGGAAGCTCTGAAGCTGGAGGAAAGGAGGGCTGAAATGGCCCTGTGCAGAACGCATGTTTCTGATGCGTGGGCCATTAGAGCGGCCACGGCCACCTCCTTCTTTACAAGGTCCTCCCTCAGATGGCTTCACCACCTGAGAGAAATAATACCAGCTTCCAATACCCGGGAGCATCAGGATGTCACCAAGATAATTGCGGCTGCCGAGTTTTCAGCAGACACAACTTTCAACGCCGTGAAGTTTTTCTCTCGTGCCATAGCTTCCCAAGTCTGTGCTAGACGTCTATTGTGGCTCCGTCATTGGCAGGCAGATGCGAGGCACAAATGGAAGCTTGCCTCTGCGCCTATATCCAGGGAGAAACTATTTGGCAAGGCCCTTGATCCTCTCCTTATTGAAACAAAATCGAAGAAGAAGATTCTCCCCTCTATGTTTAGGAGATTGGACTCCCGACCTTCACAGCCATTTCGTAGAGGTCCCTCTCATCCCTCTTACCTGGGACACTACTATTCCAGATTCCATAGGACTCCGCCACAGAGTCAGGGGCAACAGTCGGACCCTTCCGACTTTGCCGTTAGAAACAGACTAGGTGGGCAGAACAGGAGACAGTTCTGGGAAGCTAGTGGCAGGAACTTCCGTCGTTCCAAATGATGAGTGGGACCTAGCACCCATAGGGGGCCGCTTAAGGTTTTTGTGGACCAGTGGGATTCCTCCACCTCTGATGCATGGGTGAGGAATACCATCAGGTTTGGCTTGGCTCTTGAGTTCCTCTCCAATCCACCGCACTTCTTTATGAAATGCCCTGTCTCTAGAGACCCCACAAAGAGAGCTCTCATGCAATCTGCCATTTCCCATTTATTGGAGATTCGGGCTATTCAAATGGTACCCTTAGATCAACAGGGTCAGGGATTTTATTCCCACCTCTTCGTGGTCCTGAAGAGTTCGGGCGGCTGGAGGGCGATTCTAGATCTGAAACATCTCAACCAATTTCTGTTGTATCATAAGTTCAAGATGACTACATTACAATCGATCTTACTTGGCATCAGGGAGGGGACGTACTTACATCTATTGATCTTACAGAGGCATATTTGCATATACTGATTCGGCCTTCCCATTACAAATTTCTTAGGTTTTGTTATAATAACATACACTGTCGCCCTTCCTTTCGGACTGGCCTCCGCTCCCAGGACCTTTACCAAGGTCCTGGCGGCACTGGCCGCTTTCCTCAGGAGCAGACCCGTTAGGCTACATTGTTACTTGGATGACATTTTGATTTTATCATCATCCATTCAGCAGTCTAATGCAGATTCCCTTATCACCATTTCTACTCTTCAGAGTCATGGGTTTTCTATAAATTGGGACAAGAGTCACCTAACCCCCACAACTAGACTAATTCATCTAGGGGCGGTTCTTGATACCACACAGGGCATGGTTTTTCTTTCACCCAATAGGCTGGAAAGTATTAGGAAACTGGTATAGGAAATCATTTTAAAAGGGTTCCCCTGGCTTCGCTATCGCAATTACTGGGGAAGATGATTTCTTGTATATCCATAGTCCCTTGGGCCCGCTTGCATGCCAGGGCTCTGCAGTGGTTCCTGCTGCCGTACCAGCGGTCAGGGAGGGACAATTCCAGGGCCGGAGTTACGGTACCATCCACCGTACTAAGATCCTTTCACTGGTGGATGGCTGCAACAATCAAAAGGGGTTGTCCTTTCAGGGATCCTCCAAGAGAGACCATCATGACAGACGCCAGCCTGTATGGATGGGGGGCTCATTATCTTTACCACATGGCTCAGGGACAATGGACCATTCCAGAGCGTGCACAAGACATCAATTGGTTGGAACTGAGGGCCGTTCACCTCGCCCTGCGCAATTTTGTTTCAACACTGTGCTCCAACCACATGTTGGTGCTCCAACCACATGTTGGTGCTCACAGACAATATCACCGTCAAGGCTCATTTGAACAAACAAGGGGGCACACACTCCAAACGCCTGATGCAAGAGGCAGAGAAATTGCTTCAGTGGACTGAGAACAACTTCCTCTCCGTCAAAGCCGAGCACATATCGGGCATCACCAATGTGTGAGCGGACTGGCTCAGCAGGGCCACGCTCAACCAGGCAAAATGGCACCTGCACCGCTCATTGTTTCAGAAAGCAGTCCAGAAATTCGGCCTCCCTGTAATCGACCTATTTGCCTCTCCCCTCAACATGCAATTACTGCGCTTCATTTCCCGATATCCGTCCCAAGGAGCAGAGAATGTCAACATTCTCCACTGCCCTTGGCCCTCAGGTCTCCTATATGCCTTGCCTCCTCTTCCAGTGATTCCCAGGCTGATTCAACGGGTTCTGGAAGAAAGGGAAGAGATATTAGTGGTGGCCCCCCATTGGTCCAGAAGGCCATGGTTTGCGGACCTGAGAAGCTTATCCATCCAAGAACCTTGGAGAATTCCATCGTCCATGATATATCTCTCTCAGGGCCTGGTCCTTCACCCAGACCCACAACGGTTCAGTCTAGCCGTTTGGAGGTTGAGCAGGAACGTCTGAGGTCAGAGGACATTTCCACCAGAGTCATTGATACTATACAGGTGGCTAGGCGCCCATCAACTGTGCGCATATATAATGCCACTTGGAACATCTTCTGTAAATGGTGCACGAAATCAGGGGTTGTTCCCACCTCTCCATCGGCAGCACAGCTGTTGGACTTTCTGCAGGAGGGACTAGATAAGGGACTGTCCCCTAACACTTTACGCCATCAAGTGGCGGCCCTGGCTTCGGTTATATCCTTTGGTGATTTTCGCTCAGTTTCTCAACACCCTCGGATTCGCAGTTTTCTGCGAGGTGCCACCAATTTACGGCCACCAGTTGTCCACCGGTACCCAACCTGTGACCTGAACAAAGTTCTGTCGGCACTTTCCAAGGCTCCCTTCGAACCCTTGAGAACCATCAGTCTACAATTCCTGATGTATAAGATAGCCTTTTTGGTCGCAATTACCTCGGCAAGGAGAATATCAGAGTTGGCAGCCTTATTTTATTTATTTATTTATATTTGAACTTGTATGCCGCCCCATCTCTGAAGACTTGGGGCGTCTCACAACTAAAAACACAGAACAATAAATATTTAAAAAGACATTAAACCAGACAAGCCCAAATATAAAACACAACAATAAAATACATTAAAAACCCATCCCGCCCCCCAAGGAAGGATCACAGCCCGGGTTGGTCAAACAACCAGGTCTTTAATTCACGGCGGAAGGTGCGGAAATCAGGGGCCAGACGGAGCTCCAGAGGCAGTTGATTCCAGAGGTGGGGCCGCAACAGAGAAGGCTCGTCGTTGGGGAAGTACCAACCGGCATTGACTCGCCGATGGAACCCCGAGGAGTCCTTGCCTATGAGCCCACACAGGGCGGCCGGCACTAGCTATTGGAAGAAGACGCTCCCTCAGATATTGGGGACCCATGTTGTGTAGGACTTTGAATGTCAAAACTAAAACCTTGAATCTCACCCTGAGCGCAATCGGAAACCAATGCAGGCCACACAGGAGGGGGGGAACATGGGAGAACCGGGTAACTCCCATCACCACCCGCGCGGCCGCATTCTGCACCAACTGCAATCTCGGATGGTATGCAAGGGCAGTCCTAGATAGAGAGCGTTGCAGTAGTCGAGTCTCGAGGTGACAAGGGCATTCGCAAGGACCTCTGTGTATTCCACACAGACAGGGTAGTCCTCAGACCTGATCCTACGTTTGTCCCTAAAGTCAATTCTGCCTTCCATAGAGCACAGGAATTGATCCTTCCCAATTTCTGTTCTAACCCAATTCATCATCTGGAACGGCAATGGCATCACCTCGATGTGCGCTGGGCATTGCGCATATACATACGATGCATGGCGTCCTTCTGGAAGACGGAGGCCCTTTTTGTTTCTTTTCTCCCTAGGTCTGAGGGTCACAAAGTGTCTTCTTCCACGATTGGCCGTTGGTTCAGGGCCTCAATAGCAAAAGCTTATGACGTTCAATCTATCCCTGTACCAGCAGGCATCACAGCCCACTCAACACGTAGTGCGGCAACATCAGCTGCTTGGGCCACTCAGGCCTCGATAGACAAAATCTGCAGGGTGGCCACCTGGTCCTCCTCTTCGCCCTTCATATGTAACTATAAGGTTGATGTGTTTGCCTCTGCTGAGGCTTCATTTGGCAGAAGGGTCTTACAGCAGGTACATAGGGACCGAGAGTAGGTTTAGTACCAGACGGCATCCCTCCCTGAGGACAACTCCAGCTTTGGTATGCCTCACTTCTGGATGCTCAGAGCAGCTCGGGGGAGAAAGGGCGTTGGTACTTACCTGATACGCCCGTTCTCCATGAGCTGCGAAGAGCATCCAGTCCCACTCTTTTTCTGTTTGGGGGGGGGCATTGCTCCGGCCAAACGTTGTTGTAGATAGGTGAAGTATAAGCAGGTTTGCCATTTCGAATTCACCAAAACTGGGGCATTGGGGTGGAGTTCCAGGAGGAGGAGCATCCCTGTAAGATTTTAGCCCAGCCTGCTTCACGAGAGACCGAGCACCTCCCACTTCTGGATGCTCTTCGCAGCTCATGGAGAATGGGTGTATCAGGTAAGTACCAACGCCCTTTCCCCCCCTCACTGTATGATTCTGATTTTGATTAAAAGATGAACCCAGTATAAATAACCAAGGTTCTTCTTGTACAATGGCTGAGTTTACACAATGTACTAAGTACCAATGATATTTTTACCATTGTTTACTCAATAAATCAGATTTGGCTGAATTTAGAATCACAAAGACTGCATTTTATGTTTGTGTTGGAAAGAGGTACCACATTTTCCCCTAATATGTATTTTTGCAAATGTCATTGAACTGGTTCATACTGTATATTACACTAGCAAGAATGCTTTGTATCTTACTAGTGTAATATAGATTCAAGGTGCTGGTGTTAACCTATAAAGCCCTGCATGGCTTGGGTCCGGGGTACTTGCAGGAGCGTCTCCTACCAGCATCGAGGTCCAATCGTCCAGTACGCTCCCACAGGCAGGGCCTCCTGGGGGTGCCGTCAGCCAGACAACGTCGGTTGGCAGTCCCCAGGGGGAGAGCCTTCTCTGTGGGGGCACCCACCCTTTGGAACCAGTTACCCCTGGAGCTACGTCTGGCCCCTGACCTGCGCTCCTTCCATTGCAATCTAAAGACTTGGCTGTTTTCACAGGCCAGCCTGGATTGAGCGGGGTTGGGGATTTTAACATTGGGATATTTTAAAATTTTATAACTAATTGGATTGGAAAATTTCGGAATAATTTTATATATTGTATATATATTTTTGTGTAAGCTGCCCCAAGTCCCCGGAGATGGGGTGGCATATAAATCCAAATAAATAAATAATAAATAAATAAATCTTGTTGAATAAATCACAATTGGTTGGGTTCATAACAATATGCTAAGCAATCAACATGCACTACTGTATTCTATTTCATGAAAGTTCTTAAAATCTCACCTACCTCATTGTTGTCTCCCAATCTCTTGTAAAATACTGACTTTTTATTAGCAACATAAAAGTTTTTGGATAGGGGAATGACATAAGCAATACTGCCGCAACATACCACAAGTCTTGCCTCTTTGGACCATGTGTGCAGCATCACAATACTTGCAAACAAGAGTAGGGTTTACACCACAAGACTACAATGCTAGTTTCACAAGTCTGTCTCCAATTTGCTTCCTGTCCTGCATCTGCAGAAGGTTCTTTCCATGCCCCAAATTAGTGCAGAATTCATTAATTAATTCACATAAATGAAGAGGTAGACAATTGCCTTACAATTGTTCATTTAGTCATTCACCACTCAAAATTCCAGTGGCATTGAAAAAATGAGTAAGGACTGTTTTTCAAACTTACAACATTTTCAGAATCCCCATGGTCAAATGATCAAAATGACTCATATTATTTATTTATTTGTTTGTTTGTTTGTTTGTTAAACATGTACAAGATAACAGGTATAAGTATGAACATAAACATGAACAAAGGAAGTAAATACAGATAAATAGGGACAGTAAGATAGGGATGGTAGGCACACTGGTGTGCTTGGGCATGCCCCTGTTAAGGACTTCTTAAGACTGAGGTGAGGTCCACAGTAGACAGTTTGAGGTTGAAGCTGTGAGGGGTTGAGACTGTAATAACAGAGTCAAGTAGGGTATTCCAGAAGTCGTATTTTATGCAATCGAGTTTGGAGGGGTTTATCTTGAGTTTTATTGGTTGTTTGACCATGTATTATTGAGATTGAAGCTGAAAAAGTAATTGACGGGCCAGATGTTATAGCAGACAATTTTGTGAACTATGCTTAGATTGGACCACAGGCAGCGTAGTTCCAGATTGTCCAAGCCCAAAATTTCAAGCCTGGAAATATTTATTTGATGGTTATCATGTCCTGGGTTCATTTGATCCCCTTTTGCGACCTTCCGACAAGCAAAGTCAAAGAGGAAGCCAGATTCATTTAACAACCATGTTATTAACTTAACAACTGCAGTGATTCACTTAAGAAAGGTTGTAAGATGGAGCGAATGTCCATCTTGACAATTGTCTCACTTAGCAACAGAAATGTTGGGTTCAATTGTGATCATACCTCAACAGCAGCAGCATACAAATGTATTTCCATTCAAGTATAGGAATGGAAATGGAAAAAAATCCCAATATCAAGAAGATGTGTGTGTGTGTGTGTGTGTGTGTGTGAGGGAGAGAGAGAAAGAGAGAGAACTTCTCACATATTGAAGTGTGAATTGCTGTTGTTTCAACACCTTTGAAGTTTTGCACTCTTTCTTGACACAGCCAAGCAAGGACAGAGAGCTATTTAAAGAAGTTAAGACACCATTCCCCCCACCCCCACCACACATTTCCTGAGCCTTAAGGATTCTGTAGCCCATTGAGAATGAATAGCATAAAGCTCTAAATCCCTCCAGCTGGAGACTTAGTCCTGATAATGGGAAATTCTGACAGAGCCATGGCGAGTGCAGCATGGCAGTGCTGTGATTATTCTTTATTGCCATGGCATTTACTGCTGGCAGAATGGTGGGCAGCTCCTAACACTCAAAATTAATGTGCAGTTACAACCTTACATGGGGTGTAGCCCAAGGTGCCATGCACTTGAAGCCTAATATATCAAAAAGATTGTTCTTCTCTATTCAAGTTGAGCTGGTCACTCTTAAAATAACCTGCTGCATCAGAGTTACTTTTAATAATTTAATCTATAGTTGGTCTAGCAGATGTAGAAAAGATACTTTAAAAACAAGCACAGAAAGGATTGCGATAGTGACCTCAATAATTCATCTTTAGATAATCTGGGGACATAATGGTAGCGTGGAGATAATGACACAGGAGGGGATATGAGAGTGAAGTTTTCTACCCTATTTCTGTAGAGAGGCTAACTTAAAAACTTCCATTATTTTCAATATTGTATTTCCCAGATTGCCTTTTAAATTTTGATATTTATTCACTTTCTCTTCTTTCCTCCCCTCATGAGAAAATACAGCATAAAATGTAGTGGATGTGATCTCTCTTTCTTTCTTTTTTTAACTATGAGAGAGAAAATGAGAGAGAGAGAAGTAGATCTGCCCTATAGGACTACAATCCATACAATGCAACTAAATGGCAGCTCTCTCTCTCTCTCTCTCTCTCTCCCCCTCCCTCCCTCCCTCCCTCCCTCTCTCTCTCTCTCTCTCACACACACACACACACACACACACACACTCAGCTTGTGTGGTACCCAAAGTAAAGCATAGGGGAAAAAAGACAAGGAACAGAAAGATGGCCATGGGAATATCCATTTTGAAAGCATTACTAATGCCTGGCAAAATTAATCATGACAGAGTCACATTTTTAGAGCTATGTTTTATGAGCAGAATAACCACACTATGGTGGAAATATCCCTTCCGATTCTGAAATCCCAGTTTTCTTCTTAAATGGGAGTTGAATTGTATTCCTACCCACTTCAAACCAGTAAACCATATTGGCAAGTTAAGAAGTCAATTAACAAACAATGAAAATGCCACGAATACCAAACTAGTAAAGGCTGGAACTGCCATTGTTTGGATGTCAAATGAATTCAGTGTTTTCCATTCTTCATGTCTATGAATAAGGGCAATTATATCACAAATACTGATTTTGGAACTACAAATACGTTTTCTCAAATAGTTCAAAAAGTCGCAAATCACAAGGATTGTCTTACAAAGTTGTACATTTTATTAAATATGCAACATTTTATAAGGTTGTAGCCCTTAGTTAATAAAATTCTCCCTGTCTTGAACATTAATATGTGGGCTTTCTGAGCAAAGAGAAATAACTGAGAAAGAGGCCACTAGCTTCTTTTGAATTAAGGCAAATATCAAGAATTAAGGCAAATATCAAGAGTACCACCCACATAGCTGGGATCTAATTCAGATCCCAATACCTTTAAAGAGAAAATAATAATAATTCAATATTTTAGAATATAGTTCTCTGGGTTTCTTTCTTTTTCTTTTTCTTTTCTGTGAAAACCAGATGGGTTCAGCTAATTATTTCTTTTCATGAAAATCTTTGTCAGAAACGGCTTTTGTAACAGATGAATCAGAATAGTGTCAAGTGCATTAAAAATCCTAACAAAGAGAATTGCTAAGAAAATGACTGTTTTGTAAGAATGTTATCTTCATTTCTTCCAACTCACTTGACATTTCATCAAGGAACATTCAATATCAGATCATGGCTACCAAATCTTAAAAATCAACTGACAACCAAAATGTTGTACATGACACATATGTACTCATGAGTTGTATTAGTTGATTATACAAGAAAGGATCTTCCTCAAGGGAAAATTGTTAGAAATCATGTTAAAGTCTGAATAGGAAAATTCAGACTTTCAATAAGGCTGCAAAAATCTGCAAAAAAAGTGTTAATGGATATAAAATTATTTGCTGCCATTTTTGGGGACAACTGTTATTTTATAGCTGAGATATGCCAGTTTTAATTTTAGGGCAAAGTCTAAGAAGTGATTTGAATTAACAATTTGATCATTTCATTGCTAATAATGACATTTTGTTTGAGCTGAGTTTAACTCCTGGTCAATATACAAAACATCCATATATTTTCCACCAACATTGTGGATCTGGTTTTTTTCACCACTATCTTCCAAGGCATTCCTCAGCTTTCAAATCTTATTGACAGCTTTGGTTCTTTTGGTAGTGTTGCATCAAAGCACTAACCAGATCAGACCCCACTTAGCATTTTTTAAGACCACCCAAAGCCAACGAGGAGCTGCCACTTCACTAAATCTTTCTAAATGTGCTAGGGCTCCTGAATTAAAACTAACACTTGAAGCAACTGTTAGCATACACATCTAGAAGCAGCAAAAAATATGAAAGGTATTTACTCTGTGACAATTGACATATTTCAGTGTGATATGGTTACACAAGAATACAAAGGAAAGAACTTCAATTGTGATGTCACAATGCACATGTTGACTGCTGCCAGTCTTGCCAGCTATAACCTTTTAACATAATAGATACTCTGGGATACTCTGTGTGGATACCTGTAGGACAGGGGTCTGCAACCTTAAACACTCAAAGAGCCATTTGGACCCATTTCCCACAGAAAAGAAAACACCAGGAGCCCCAAAACTCAATGTCACTCCCACCCAGTCACATGACACTCCCACCCACCATACCTACCCAGGTTTTGTGCCTCCCAGTGTTTTCTGTGGGAAATGGGTCTCTCTCCCCTCCATCTCATTTCTATTTTTTGTGTTTTACCTTCTCAGGCCTGATGAGTGACTGGGAGGGGAGGATGAGGGGTGTGGCCAGCCAGTGGTGGGACCACCCAACAAGGAGCCACAGCAGAGGGCCCGAAGAGCCACATGTGGCTGCAGAGCCATGGGTTGCTGACACCTGCTGTAGGAGATGACCAGGTTGAGTCCTGAGTCCAAGTGCATCTTGATCCCCTTTGCACCCACAAGAGATCTAATTCCAACCCACCTGGAATTGTATTGACTCTTATCTACCTTCAATTTGCATTTACTGTTAGTAGCTCAGATTCTTGTAGAGACTGAGTCAGCATGCAAGAAATTTATAATCATTTGAGCTGCTTTGGCTCCTGATTTCCTGCACTTGTCATTACCTTTTCCTCCCTGCTTCCTTCAGTTCAGGACTGTGCAGTCTCTTGACTTGGGCCTCTCTCTGGTATGTTCTGTCAAGTATGCATTGCCAAGTCCCCCTCCCCCTCCTTCACCAACTGCACATTACATCACACCCAGACAATCTCTCTCTCTCTTACTACTACTGCAAGCATTAGTTTAAAGTTTTATTTTACCTTTTCTGTGTTCACATAAGTTACTTTCATGGTGTTCCTTGCAGCTGGTTGGTTCATATTGTTATATAGGAGAACTTGACTCAGTTGTGTTTAATGACATCGAAGTTGGAGCCTTATCATTTTATGGCCCTATCAACTCTTACAGATTTACAAAAAAAAAACATATCTCATAGGTGAAGAAGTATGGCTCAGCAGGGAAATGGGCTGAAGCAAGATATATTTGTGGTCTCAGAACGAGAGGGCAGGAATGAAAAATGAGTCTCACTAAAATTAGAAGAGAATACTCTCTCCACAATATTTCCAATTCTCACTCAAATCTTCTGATACTTTGACAATGGATTGGATCTAGTTAGTCTTTATAGTTGTTTGTTCTTTGTGTTTGGAATATGATTTTTATATATTATGATTGAAATATTGCCTAAATACTCACTGAATTATATTCTGAGATTCTGCAAAAGAATAAATAAAACCTTATCTATTGGTGTAACCCAAAATGTATTTTATTGTTAGTCTTCTTCCTCTAGGCTACTTAGTTTTATTGTTCATCTGTTTATTAACTGTGCATTCCCACCAATCACAAACACATACACATATACACATCCATGAAAAAAATGTTTTAATTTATAGGCCATTATGAAGACACTTTGTAGCAACATCTGCCTCATAAAGGCACACATTCGTCTAAAGTTCACAAAATTCAATTTAGTTTACCCTGCATAAATCAATATTAACACTTCTCCTATCACTCAACAATAATAATAATAACTTACAGGCACTCCACTCTGTAAAATCTAAATTAACCCCAGCAGCTGTCACATGGAGCATAAAATGTAAAATGCAATAAGATGTCTGTGTTGGATTTCTTCAATGTGAAATATAGATTGATGGATGGACAGAGAAAAGGACACGCAGGTGAACAGAATAAAAGAACAGATAAAAATGATCTAAGCTTTAGATTCAGAGAATGATGCTGTGATGTCCAGGAAAGTTTATATCTCAAAACTAAAACCCAAACCCATTGCAGTGGAAGACCTACTGTGGACATCCAAACTTATGGGAAGAGCAGTAAAACTATCAAAAAGAATCTATGCTACTTCTATCTTATATATTTGAGATTTTGTTTCTGTTGTTCCTATAGTCTAATAGTCACCCAGATGTTTTAGCCTCCTTCTCTACTATAATCCAACATTTCAAACCAGTTACTATGATTGGAAAGGCAAAAAGAAATATTAAACAGCAATATCCGAAAGGAATAGAATGCAGAAGTGTTTTGGTATTGCTGAATTTCCATTATATAGCTAAATCTTTTTTAGTGCTTGATAGAGATGGTCCAAGTTAAATGTTGTCATTTTCAAGAATGAAGAACTTTTCATTTTCAATTCAGGTAGAAACTGACTTTCCACATAAAACTGGTTTTCTAAAACCAGAATTCTGATCTGATAATTTCATTCACATCACCTTCATACTTGCATCATGTAATCGTTCATGTTCCCAATTAATTTGAATCTCCAGTTTAATCAGTGATCTGCTTTGGGTCATTGATTCATTGACACCTTAGTACAATCCTATGTGTCAGTCAAATCTGAAGCAATCTGGCCTACAGTTAATCCAATTTCACTTTAAATATTTGATTCCTTATTTGGAGGTATGCTATGGGAAAAGTTAGAACAATCCATCAATCAATAGCTACTTGTCCTAATTAAGAAATTCTAAGAAGATGCAACAATTAATAATAATAATAATTTATTAGACTTGTATGCCGCCCTACTCCCTAAGGACTCAGGGCGGCGAACAATAAAAAATATCATACAATTACAATAAAAATATATTAAACAAATACAAGTCTAAACAGTCAGTTAAAAATTAAAACAATTAAAAAATAACCACCACCCCCAGGTCAGTCCAGACTGACCTGCTGAAACAGCCAGGTCTTCAGGTTCCAGTGGAAGAAGCGGAGATCAGGGGCCAAACAGAGATCCACGGGGAGCTGGTTCCACAGGGCGCGCGCTCCCACAGAAAAGGCCCTAGCCCTGGGGACCGCCAGCCGACAATGCCTAACTGACGGTATCCCAAGGAGGCCCCTCCTATGGGAGCATACAGGGCGATCGGAATGTGATGCTGGCTGGAGGCGCTCCCACAAGTACCCCGGCCCCAAGCCATTTAGGGCTGTATAAGTTGTTACTAGCACCTTGAAACTAACCCGGAAGGCAACTGGCAACCAATGCAGGTCGCGCAGGAGGGGTGTAACATTATTACATTCTTATTAATTCCAACTGTGACTGTCTCAGTTTTTCCCTTCTTCTCAGTGTATGCCCTCTTTCAGCCTAAAAACAAAATTCAGCTAATATTGATACAGTAAGACACTTAATCCCTGTTTCTTTTTGTATTCAAATCAATAGATACATGTGTTATCATTATTTAATATTGGTTCTATTGCTAGTGCAAGCACGTTTAACAGTGCCTTAAAATATCCTGGAATATGTCCTGATTAATACTACGAAGTGGGACAATTTCTTCTAGAAAATTTACATCTTATTTTACTTTCTTCTCACCCATTGTCAAGATACCAGCTTATTTTATGCAATATTGTTTTGTAACAAAAGGAAAGCATGTTGCTATGATAATCTACTCAAAGTCCTTCTCATCTTTTATTACCCAATATTATTGCACTTTTCAAAATTCAATACAAACTTAATGAGAAAGAGCTGATAGGAAATGTGTGTGTTTGTGCGCATATGTGTTTCTTTATATGTGGAAATGTGTGTGAGCTAAATCCCCTGTAGCAAGTGCCACTTTAATATATAAATTCATAAAGTAGAATTGTTTGTATTGACATATTTTATTTAATTCTATTTATAGACTGATTTCTTTGATATACTTTCTCCAATAATTAATGACAACGAATTGAAGTATTGCTAAATAACATTTTATTATATCCTGTGTACTATATATCAAATCTGAATGGAAGAGAAAATATTTCACTTTAATCTAAGGTTACTAATTTCATATTTTTCAAACTATGGAATGGGAACATAGCTATTTTTAATATTTACACTGTTTTGCATGTAAATTTTAATTTAAAATGTGTCTTTAACATTAAAAATGTATATCAAATTATATTAATGGAAGTGACATAATTATGATAGCATGTAAAATGTAATGTTGAAATGATTATATAAAGAGGAATGTCCTGAAATGATGTGGGTGTGTGTGTGTGTGTGTGTGCATGTTTAAAAATTGCAACCTGTAAGGCATAAAATTAAATCAGCAGGAGTTGACTAAAACAGAAGATGAGATAGACATTTTAGTCTACCTCTGTTCCAAAATTCTAGTAACCTTGGGTTTCTTTTCAAGTGATAGTGAGCTTTGATAATGTTAATTATCTGATTCATTATAATAGGAAGCAAAATGTTGAAGGTAACTGATGTTTCATTTTGAATCCATTTCAAAGAAAAAGCACAGAGAAGAGCAAAAAAGATAAAGGGACTGAAGGCTAAACCATATGATGAATGTTTGAGGGAACCAGGTATGTCTAGTCTAATGAAGAAAAATATTAGGGGTGATATGATAGCAGTCTCCCAGTATTTGAGGGGCTGCCACAGAGAAGAGGGGACTTATTTTCCAAAGCACCTGAAGGTAGGACAAAAAGTAATGGTTGGAAGTTCATTAAAGAAAGATTCAAGCTAAAAATAAAGAGAATTTCAAGATAGTGAAAGCAATGAATCACAGAAAAATTGTGGGTGCCTCATCAATGAAGGTTTTCTAAAAAAGACTGGACAGCAATTTGTCCAGAATTGTATGGGGTCTCCTGGTTGAGTAGGTGATTTGACTAGAAGACTTCCAAGATCCTTTTCAACCCTATTATTCTACATTCTAATGTCTTCTCTGGGATGAACTGACAGTTTGTTATGAAACTGAAGTATGTAAAAGGTAAACTGAGCAACTAACTTTCTATAGAAGTGGAGTTCCTAAAGAGGTATTATTTGCAATTTAAACCCTTTATTAAGGAGATAAGATTGTCATGAAATAATATGTTGTGCTTATCTGGTGACTGAGTCTACAGACGGCATACTGTTGGCATTCTGATCAGTCCCAATTATTTGCACAGATATGATGATGTCAAATGAGCCTGGGATACATGCGTGATAGGACTTATTGAAAGGCAGAGAGAAGATTCTGAAAAAAAGTGCAAGAAACAATAAATTTGCTATTGAAACAGCAGGAGGTATAACTGTCAATTTCATTAGACCTAATTTTGCTTTTCTGCATTGCTGAAAGATGAACATATTTGCATTCAAAACATGTTTTAAAGCAAGTACTTTAAAGCACCTCTCCAATTACTGTATATATGATATTCAGGAAATATACAGAATATAAGCTTTTTTAGATGTGTGCTTGTGTACACACGCACTTTGCAATCATAATCATTGCATTCAGAAGATGTAATTGAGAATACACAGAAATCCTGCTTTATGGAACTACCTGCTCTGCGTCATGGTTTTGTTGTAAATGGAATTGGACAACATAAATGAAGCACTTTGAGACTCTGAAAGAGGCAAATTGGACAGATCTTCAGAATTTGACTGTAAAGCTTGACCATGATAGGTGCTGAATTTGAGAACACTTTGAGATCAGTCCCATATATCTTTACCAATGGCTCAATTTGATAAAATATATTGTGGTGTAGTCATAGATACTAGATCTATGTTTGCAATATTCTTATTCACATATATTTGGAAGCAAGCATTGCTGAATTCAGTTGTTCTAATTTCCAAGTTGGCATATATAGAATGGCACTGTAATTAATATAACTTGAGTAAGGTGGATACCTGTTGCATTTCTCTCTCTCTCTCTTTCTCCTTACAGTTTTTTCTGCCAGTGATTCAGAAATAGTTTGTCATTTTCTTCATCCATTGTTTTTTTCCCCCAGGTTCCCACTCTAATCTCCAATATGCTGAGTGTTGTCATTCATTCCAACTCCATTATTTTCAATAATCATCACTTCTGTTTCAACTTTTGGCTCCTTATCTTTGATCTCTCCCATCTGAGTCTTTACCTTTTACAGGATGACCTTCAGCAAATGCTTCCCACCTTCCTTCATTTTTTCAGACCAAGAGCATTACAGGCACAAGATCCCCTTACCCAATCAAACACACAATTTACCGACCACATAAAGCTTCACAAGCGCAAATGTTGCTGTTAATCCCATCTCTATATATCTCCTTCCTTTGAGTGTATTTTGTTCATCCGCTTTCATTTCAAGAAATACTCCCTTTTCATAGACATTTACTCAGATACTGAAGGAGATGCTTTCCTAAGCCACTTTTAATATATTTGGAGTGTTACAAATATGATACGCTGCTTCAGGAAAGGAAAACAGAAAGTAGGAATTATTTATTGGGATTTTTTTTCAGTTGAGCAAGTGAGTTGGCTTATTTTTACAAAAAAGAGTTTGAAACTGAACAGAAGACAAATGTTAAATTCAATGAATTCAATGAACGAATCTTAAATTGTCTATTCTGTCCAAATCCTAACCCACAATCTTCCAAGGATTTGTCTGAAGTTTTGTATGGAAAGACACCAAGCTAGCTAGAAAGTGACATTTTTGACAAAAGTCAAAGTATTCCAATATCTCAGGGGGCTGCCACAAAGAAGAGGGAGTCAAGCTATTGTCCAAAGCACCTGAGGGCAGGACAAGAAGCAACGCCTGGAAACTAATCAAGGAGAGAAGCAACCTAGAACTGAGGAGAAATTTCCTGACAGAATAATTAATCAGTGGAATGACTTGCCTCTAGAAGTTGTAAATGCTCCAATACAACACTGGAAGTTTTAAAAAAAGATGTTGGATAACCATTTGTCTGAAGTGGTGTAGGGGGAAGACTTTGTTATTCTATTCTATTCTAAAATATTATATATGCAATGTTTTGAACCCAGGAGTTACTTTTTTAGGAGTCATAATATAGATGAGCAGGATACAGTGACCATTGTATCAGGATGTTCACTGCATGATGGAATTGGGGATAGTTTAGTTGTTCTTGGGCAATATTTGGATCACATAAGTTAATGCTGTGATGCCTGTATTTTTATCCATCGGTCATATTTTGTTCTTCCCAAATGGATTGTATGTACTTCATTAAATTGAGTATTCTCTTTGTAACTAAGAGTTGTAGCTAAGGGCTACAAACACCCATGGATTATTCACCACTGCTTTAGAAGAATTCATAAACGAAGCAATGTCTTTTTCAAATATACTGAACTCAAACACAGAAACCATACAGCTCCTTCCCCTTATTGTTCCACTATCCTCTCTTTAACTACTTCTGATTTCTCCAATCATGTTACTTCATTTAGTTACTAGATAAATTGAGGCAACTATCAAGTCTAGCAAATAGTTATTAGATATGTAAATGATATCTAATTCAAACTAAAAATTTCTTGTTCACTTAATGTCCAGTAAGAAGGGAACTATATTTACATGATGATATCATTAGTCCCTGAAAACTCACTCATTTCTCAGTCAAAATTTATAAAGACTAATATAGATTAATAAATAAAGCAATGTTCCAGTACTGGCCTCAGGTAAAATATGAAGAGCAATTATGAATTGATTATAATTCTAATAAGTGCATTTTCATTCTCACTTCTTATTTATTTTTATTTATTTATTTATATTGGGACTTCTATGCCACCCTATCTCCTGAAGGATTCAGGGAGGCTCACAATGACAAGAAACATATAATACAAATATTAAAAAGCGGATTAAACAAACATCCCAATATAATAATTAAAAACTAACTAACCACCACTAAAAACCCCACTCCCTCCATCAGTCCAGGTCAGCAAGCTGGAAGAGCCATGTTTTCAGACCACGACGGAAGGATTGGAGGTCAGGAGCCATCCGAAGCTGCAGGGGCAACTGATTCCACAGGGTGGGTGCTCCCACAGAAAAGGCCCTACCCCTAGGTGTTGCCAGCCAACAATGTCTGGCTGATGGAACCCCAAGAAGGCCCTGTCTGTGTGAGTGCACGGGACATTGGGAAGTCGTTGCTGGCAGCAGAAGTTCCCGCAAGTACCCTGGTCCTAAGCCATGTAGGGCTTTATAGGTGAGTACCAGCACCTTGAATATCACCTGGAGGGCAACCGGCAACCAATGCAGCTCATGCAGGAGGGGTGTAACATGGGAGTATTGGGATACTCCCATCACAACCCGCGCAGCCGCATTCTGAACCAGTTGAAGCCTCTGAATGGTCCTCAAGGGCAGCCCCGTGTAGAGAGCTTTGCAGTAGTCTAAACGGGAGGTAATGAGCGCATGAGTAACTGTACATAAGGCATCTCGGTCTAGATAGGGGCACAACTGGTGCACCAGGTGAACCTGGGCAAATGCCCCCCTGGCCATGGCTTTTGTTGTTGTTATCATTCAGCTTATTTGCAGCCAGTTTAAAAACATATGTAAAAAAGTAGAATTGTCATATATGATAATTTAGAGTCCATAATGGTATAAATGTCAGTTCAATTAGCCACTTAAGGAAGCTATGCTCATTTTCTCAAAATGAAATGATGTGGATCTTTAAGTACTGTTAATTGCAATTTTGTATATTTTCATTCAGACTCATTAGAAGCCATCAAAATATTCTCATATAATTGGTGGCAAATGAAAGACTTGTTCGAAAAACCATATAAGTTGAATATAAATCATGGTTACTTGTTTCAGGGAATTTAGAGTCTGGTACTAGAGTAAAAATTAGAGTGATAAAAGTAGTTATGTGTCTCTCCCTCCCCAATGACTGAAGAATTCACTGGTTGTGTAATAAACGCTAAACAGCAAGATTACTGCTTTTGGAATGCCCACTGAAGGGTTGTACAAATCTCTGCAGGGCATTTCATTGTGATAATGATCGTTCTTTCACTTTGGAAGTGTCCCCATTAAACTAAACTATTAGACTAGAACAGCAATGGTGGTTTGCTTGCCAAAAATGGCTCCTGAATAGGTGTAGCACTTTGTGAAAACGAAGTAGAATGCAGATCAAGGCAGATCAATGTCACCTCAATAGGGGTGCAATGATTAGTCTTTGCAAGCCACTTGGACACATCAAGATATAGGACTATATGCTCCTGGGTAAAATCACTCACTGATAACAGATAATAATCAGAGTTGGAAGGCACCTTGTAGGTCATCTAGTCCAACCCCCTACCCAAGCAGGAGACCCTACACTATTTCTGACAAATAGGAGTGCAATCTCTTCTTGAAAGTTTCAAGTGATGGTGCTCCCACAACTTCCAAAGGCAACATCTGTTCCATTGGTTGATTGTTCTCCCTGTCAGAAAGTTTCTCCTCATTTCCAGGTTAAATCTCTCCGGTTTCCATCCATTATTCCTTGTCTGGCCTTCGGGGGCTTTAGAAAATAGCTTGACCCCTTCCTCTCTGTGGCAGCCTCTCAAATATTGGAAGACTGCTATCATATCTCTCCTGGTTCCTCTCTTCACTAGTCTAGCCAAGCCCAGTTCCTGTAACCATTCTTCATATGTTTTATTCTCCAGTCCCCTAATCATCCTGGTTGCTCTTCTCTGTACTTTTTCTAGAGTCTCAACATCTTTTTTTATATACAGAAATGGATATACACTGAAATGGATTGATCATGGTTGTCCCATGTCTGTAAAAACATACATAAAAACAAGACCAATTATAGATAAAGCAGTTTATAGCACATTATAACGCTGGGCTACATATCCCCAAAGTGCCTTTTGCAAAAGGCAACTGGAACTTCTTAATTTTTCCCCCTTTGGAAATATTCCTTTTTCAGTTCTTTCAGCTTCTTGGATGAGAAGCAAAACATTCTCAAAAGGGGAAGAAATAACCAAGAAAGTCCATTTGCCTTTTGGAAAAAAGCACCTTTGAGACAACCATGATCTGGCTGATTGAGAATCTCCAATAGACAGTGGTTTACATAAACTCAGAATATTTAATACAGTGAATACATTTAGTCCAAGGTTCAGGTTTTCCCTGCAAAATCCCATCTCTTCCAATGAAGTCCTAAGTTTTTCTAGAAGTGTCCCTTTTTTTGTTTAGGATGAATTATACATTATTTAAAAGTCTGCATAAACAAAAAGCATGCTTGTATACATTCCCCTAATACACACTTTTTTCTTTGGTTTAAAAACAATTTGATTTAAATTTTATACCTATTTTTGAACATAAGCATTACAACATTTAAAAAATTACATGGTGGGAAGCTAGCTGTTCCAATATATGAATAGAGGGGAAGTATAAAATCAATTAATTTCATTCCCATTTTCATTCTGAGTGATAAGAAGACCCTACTTTTTAAGGAAACCAAAAAAGTACTATTTCAATCATATCCACACTCTATAGAAACTCTCCCTGGTTTCTTTTTTCCATTAAAAATATTTAAGGAATTACATAATTAGTGCTATAAAATGTTTTATTATTAAAACTCAGTTGAATTTGTTGTTTTTGAAGATAGTGTAATAAGCCTCAAATTCTGCATTTATGTCTCTGTGGTTTAAATATTTGAAAATTTTATGTATATTTATAGTCTTCACTGTACAAAAGGGAAAAAGGAAGGAAGTAATGTTTCTTTGCTGAGTGAGTTAAATAAACAGGTTACAAAAAAATCTCCTTCTTTATCTTCAATGATTATGATTAGAAAATATTATTTCAATAAAATAATGTGATTGTGTATGAAAGGAAAGACTAGGAAATGTAAACTGGTATGTCTATATACATGGAGAGAGAGAGAGAGAGAGAGAGAGATTCACACAAAATAATTGCATAGTAGTCTCTCTGTGTGTATATGTCTTGTGTGTATGATGGAGAGAGTGAGAGAGAGAGAACACAATACAAAATTCTTTTTTATGGTTTGCAATTTTGCCATTTTTAAAAAAGAAAAAGTTATTTCTTTCGCTTGCATTTTACTCAAGTTAAAATACCCATATGAAAATCAAAACTTTCTTCCTTCAACAATTTATTAAACCATATTTTGTTGGACTATTTAAGCAACGCAATAACAATAAGGACTAAATCAAGTATCCATGGGAACAGTTCGCAAATATGTGTTTAAGATCTTTCTGTATTCTAATGATATAACTTTGACATTTAAACAAGCTGAACAGAAGACTCAATTAAAGTAGCCCTGTGTAGGTTAAACATTTTAGCAAATGTTTGACTTTTTACAAAAAGTCAGTGGGTATACTTAAGTGCCTGGATCTTCATATCTCTTGCAAGTATGGTGAAATGTTAATGTATACCATAAAAGGACCTGGATGAAAAGTAACTTGAAAAAAATTCAAATGAACATATCCATTTGAAACTGATGAGTGAAAGTAAGAAAAGTTTTACCATTGTACAACTATGAAATAATTGACTGGTTAGAATAATTTAGAATTAAGAACCAGTATTGCACTTCACCTTCCCCATTACTGCATCTATAAAATGGATATTTTAATCTATTAATCAATAGTTTCATAGATGCAGTAATGGAGAGGATGAACTGCAACTCTGTTTCCTAAGTCCAATTTTCCATAAATTTGCAGATTATGAATAAAAGTACCTTATTCTTGAATGAGTATAATATTTAACATACTGTGATGACCCGGAGTGTAACACAAACATAACAAAATCCAAAAGGTAAATAAATGTCCTTTAATGCTTCCAACTTGGCCCCAGTGTTCAATAATACTCAGCTGGAGATAAAACTTATTCAAAAATAGTCTTCAAAAGAAAGCAATACAGTCCGAACTTAATGAGCAGATAGAGGTAAAATAACAAACCAAAACAAACTACAATGAAGGAAATTCCACAATGGACCAGGATAAGTAATTACCAAATTCAAGGAGATAACAAGGCGCAGTCTGTTGGAAGGACACCAACCAAGATAATTTCAGCCCAAAATAAAACATCCTTTGCTTCTGACAATGCTATGTTTTAACCATCTCTCTTATATACTATTCTCCCCAGCTGCAACCAATGAGGAGGATCATAGCCACTTCCTCTCTTGTAAGCCATGTTGTTTCCTCCCTGCATGTCCTAGGATGAAGAGGGGATGGCCCTGGTTCTTCCTCTGACTGCCCAGCCAGCCTCTGCCCTTCCCCAGCCTCCTCCACAGCCTCTGGAGACACACTTCCACTCCTTGTCGGCTGTTCCTCCTCTCCCTCAGAGTCCAACTCTAACAAGGGCATGACACATACCTCTTTCTAATAGTTTGTCTTTTGTTTGCATTACTAAACCTAACCAATGTATTAAAACATGTTTGTATATTGAAAAATCACTCATGCAGTTCTATAAATAAGGATGGCTGGGGAGGAGAATTACAATCCCATTACTCATTTTTTGGCACATTTCTTCCAGTAAAGATTGTGATTCTATACACACAGACACCATGGCAGTATATTCTATTGAATTCAATGGAATGTGCTCCAATGTAGAAAGTCTAGGGTCACGCTTTGATCTAGGGTCCAAAATCCGTTTGTTTGCTGTGTTTAATTATTTTTCAAATCTGGTGCAGTGATCTTATGTAAGATACTGTAGGTTTCAATTCCTTCTAAGCTCCCACAAAGTTTGGGAAAAACTGACAAATCTCTGAGTGAATGTGTTAATTTGGTAACATTTGTATATACTGAGTTACAAGACTATGGAGCAGAGTGACAAAGATGATTTAGGGGACTTAAAATGAATGGTTGTGGAAACTAGGTATGTCTAGTCTAACAAAGAGAAGAACTGGGGGTGATGTGATAGCAAATACCTAATATTTGAAGGCTGTCACAGAGAAAAGAGGGTTGAACTATTCTCTAAAAAGCATCTGAGGGGAGAACAAGAAGTAATGGATGGAACTTATTAAAGAGAGAGCTAAGCTATAATTAAGGAGAAATTTCACAAAAGTTGAGAACAATTAACCAGTGGATGCTCCAACACTGGGAATTTCTAAGAAAAGATGGCACAGCCATTTGTCCAGAATGGTATACGGTATCCTGCTAGAGCAGTGGTTTGGACTAGAAGACCTCAATGGCCCCTTCCAACTCTATTGTTCTGTATTGACAAAATATATAAATTACAAGGAACCGCTGACTGGAAAGAAAGTCACAAACCCAGCAGCAGTTTTTCTGATGATGAAGTGTGTCTTAGGCCCAACAATTTTTTTTTTTGAAAGAAACGCTCAAGCATTCTGGTAACAAGGGACAAGGAATTAGAAGCTTCTAGTGGAGGAATGTTTCATAAAGTGTCAAGGCAGGTTTTAGTATACCTGTTATATGTGAGAAAAAGGTTTATGGTGCCTTGATTGGAAATGGCTCCAAATATCCATTTTTTGCTACTTTATTGTTGCTTAATCATTCTCCCCAATTCAATTTGTTGATGAACTTCACTGTTGATGCCACTGGAAGACGTAGCTATGTCCAGTCAATTTCACTGGAAGGCTTTTTCCTTCTCTGACAGGAGATGTGGTGAAAATCTTTTTCCTCCCATTTTTCCCCCATGGTGCTTTATTGGAACTTTTAAGGCATACAGTAGTTTGAGCAATCAGTCATTTTCACAGCAGGTAAATAGATATGGAAGATGCTCCAATTTTTCTCTCTATCTCTTTTTCAGATAATTAATTCAGATAGTTAAAGCTAACTTTAGTCATGCTAATTGCTCCTTGGATCACTTCCCCCCTTTTCTCTTGCACTCTGAATGAAATAAAAAAATAGAATGGTTCTGAAACCAAATGCATATACAAATAAATAATAATAATGTGGAAAAACAATGTATAGTGCAGAATTGTACTGTACTATCTCATTGGAAGATTTACCTGCAAGCAAGAAATACCATTTGCCTTCAAGCAAGAACTGGTGGGATCACAAAATAGAGAAAGTAACAGAAAATGAAGAAGGGACTTTAGAATTCAAACAGACAAGCACCTGTCACATAGCACTTCAGAATTAACAATTGTCAATAAGAGAGACAAAAAAGTTTGGATAGTGGATGTGACAATGCCTGGAGTCAGCAGAATAGAAAAGAAAGAATTGGAGAAAATCACATAATACAAAGACCTGCAAATAAAAATTGAACAATTGTGGTAAAAGAAAGCAAAGGTAATGCATTCTTAAACAACTGTAGCACCACTTAAACACCATTGGCATTGACAAAATTGCCATCAGTCAATTGCAAAAGGTAACTTTCCTTGGAGCAGCTTACATCCTGTGATGATGCCGCTAAAACCATCAAACTGCACCTGCTTATCCCATGTCTTTGGGAAGTTCTCTTTAAGTGGGCAAAGTCTAGCCTAAACATCTGGCTGACTGTGCTACAAACCATATTTAGGCTGCCAAATCCTGGACAATCAGAAGATGGAAGCACTGTTAAACTTGCTGTAATCCTCTGCTCTCACTAACATTCAATACTTTTGGGTAGGTGAGGGAAAGAATCCAGGTAAAAGTTATATTTTTACCAATGATTGATGCAACTGGTGGGAGATCCCCAACCATATCGTATTTACTGACTATTTCCAAAATTTTCCATGGACATTTTTTCAGCTTCTGAAAGTGACCTTGATTTGGTGGGAACACAGAGCACAAGAAAAGAGTCACTTTGGAATACAAATATATGCAGAAGAAGCTAAGCATGGATCATTTCCCCATTCTTTATGGAATGGTCTATTACTTTAAAATAGCTATCTTTGGGGATTTTTTTTGGAAATCCTTTGGTATTTGACTAGAGAGAGTGGAATAGAGTGAAAGGCATGAATTTTATAAAGCAAAGAAAATGCTCACAGTTGTTTTCCACATTGTACAGGGGCAATCATTGAGATATGCCTGCTGCTTTCTCTTTCTATCACAGTGTTAGTCTCGGTGGGAATAATTAATAGTAAAGCTGAATCAGAAACAAAAGAATGCTTCCTACCACTTTCAGCACTTTCCTAATTAATAAATTGACCCTCCCCCCCACAAAAACCATTTTTTAATTCTTTAATATAGTGACAATTCCCAATTGATGGAGAAGCAGCTGTAGATGCTACATTGTTGCTGTTTTGTTTTGTTTTTAAACTACCCAGCACTGTTTTCCCTTTCTTCTTTTAAACCTACAGAGGTCCAAAGTTGCATCTGTTTTTAACACTTAGAAAAAGGACCCAATATGTTTTTCCTCCTCTGATTTTTTTTGTCGTTATTTTTGTGTGCTTGTCATAATTGTTTTTTCTATCCCTTTTTAAAAGGCTTCTGGATTCCCTAATTGCTGTAAACAAGAGGGTCAGAGCAACATATCATTTTAAGGGATTTTAATTAATAAGCACTTCATCTTTCCTGTTTTACTAAGGAGAGCCCATATTTTTTTGGCACACCATCTTGGTTAATTTCTAAGCAGAAGGAAACAACTATTTCTCGCCTCTTAAGCAGCTAATAAGAAATTTAAAAGGGGAGGGGAAAATAAAACTCCAGATATTAGGAAACACATTTTCAAGTATTGTCCACAAATTTATCATGGAGAACATTTTTTATGGGAATTTGATCATTATGAGGATTTTGATCTTTACAAGAAGGAGGTATATTTGATGTTACTGTAATTTATTTGGGGTGGTGGTGGTAATATTGATTATTATAATGATGAATCTTTCCTCTAGGAGCTGAAGTTTAGGAGTGTAAATTTCAGTTTTCAAATTCCACCCATTCCAAAATAAATTATTGTTAGTGGTTTGTTTAGTCCGAAGTCACCTTCCATGGATATTTCTAAATCCCCTAGGCCTAAATCAATATTTCCTTCTTTGTTTTATTTTTATGCAAACTAAGAAAGAGAAAGGAAGAAAAAAAGAAGGAAGGAAGGAAGGAAGGAAGGAAGGAAGGAAGGAAGGAAGGAAGGAGAAAGAAAGAGAGGGAGGGAGGGAGGGAGGAGGAAGGAAGGAAGGAAGGAAGGAAGGAAGGAAGGAAGGAAGGAAGGAAGGAAGGAAAACCTAGCAGAGAAAGACATGAGAAAAAAGTAAAATCAATAGAAAATAGAAAAAAAATACAAAGAATCTATGGCCTGAGATTTCAGTGGCATGGATATTATGGCACAATAAATTCAAGGTCAAGATGAATTTTATATGTGAACACTTTTGTTCTAAAGCAAAAGGCAACTTTAATAAGAATAATAAGTAGCAACATTCTTAACTTATATTGACGGAGAGTACCACTTAAAATGTGATTGCCCTAAAAATATGAAAGATATCAAAACCTTTTTCATTTCCACCTCACCAGAATATCACAGAAGAATGAAATGACACTTAAGAAATTAAATTGCAAATATTTGCTGCACTGACAATAACAGAACCATAGACTGCCTTGCCTGAATTCAAAACTGGCAAATATTTATACAGCATATTTACCAAAATGATTTTAAGTGCACCTAATCCATTTACAACAATCTTCTGGTAAAGTGATCTCATTGTGTATAATACTGTTTCTGCAATCTAATTGTAAACTTGTACAAACTATGCCCAATCATGTGCTGTTTATCTGCATTTATTTGCAAAAGTGTTTTGGAGAACTGCAGCTGTATCACTAAGGATAAAGGAACCTTAGCAAAGAAAGTATAAAAGCCCTTTTCAAATGCATGTGCTGGGATTAAAATTATTCACATTTATATTTTATAGTTGTTATATCTTTGGGTATGCAATGTATGAGCTAATAGCTATATGATAGCACAAATCAGAATCTATATCTCTGGAATCTGTTTAATTCTCTACTATAACCAGAATTAGAATAATGCTATAAGAACCAGCTTCAATATTATCCAATCATTTGTTTATCTGGCTTCACTAATCATTCACTTTGGAAAAACAAGTTGAAAAATCTATCTTCAATACTTCAAAGCACTAAACCTGTCATACTTGCTTTTCAAAATCAAACTGAGAAAAATTAGAACATCATGCATTTCTTTCAATGATTCAATCTGATGTGATACAGAGATCCAATAAAATTGTGTCTTCAGACTGAACCTTTTCATTCTCACAAAATATTAGTTTTGTAAGTACATTCCTATTTCAAAAATATGAACATGTTTATTTAAGTATATAACTCTGGCCAAATTTAATTTATGAAATTTATTCATTGTAGTGCAGTTTTGTCTTTTATACAAACGTTGGTTCCTTAGGTATAAGAAAAGGCATTTTACCTATTGGGATACCAATACAAGAGAATATTTGTAGCTCAAGATTGAAGTGTAAGGTCCATGTTGCTCTCTGAGCTTGATTGTTTCTTTGCAGAAGTTTCATTACCCAACTACTGGCATTGGGGGATAAAACTGGTAATTACATACATGAGTACTTAATAAGATATAAAGTTAGGGACAAAATCTGTCTATGGGGCTTTGATAGGACCCCAAAGGATAAATTTAAAATTTCTCTTCCTTCTGCACATTTTCTACTTATTGAATTCATCAGCAGAAGTTACACATTGTACTAACCCATGGTTTGTTTATTGTATAATCCTAATTGGATGGATTCACACAAAATTAAGTCAGAAACCACAGCTTCCAACTAGATTACTTTGACAAAAGACACATCTTAACAAATAAACTAACTCATTATATGAGACTTTGCTACACATTACATGTAAGTTTGGACATGACCTTCTCAAAATACAGTAGGTTCATACTATCAGCTATAATTCACTCTCTAAAGAAGTTTAATTGGCTTCATGATTTGGATATTAATATTTTTACATTTTTTGTCATAGATTTAAACTATTATCATATTTAGGCTGCCTATTTACATCTTTGCATTATTTCTTACCCACCTGATGATGATGTGCTCTGTTCTCTTTCTCTCTCTATGTGAGTGCACAGACACAAATATATTAACCTAATTAAACAACATTCAAATATTTTGATTTGGAAGATGGCTTGCAGGCATTTTTTCCTGCAAAATATCAAAGTAGACATATACTAGCTAAGCAAATCACCAAGTAAACAAATGAATAATTAATGCTTGTCCAAAGGAAGTGACAGCAACATTTCCGAACTTATTGGCCTTCACACATTGCAAAAAGAGAGGGAGGGAAAATGAACATTTCACGTGAATGGCATATCATTTCATTTTTCCCCTCTGTAAAGCAAGTAGCAGTAAAACTTCATAAGCTGATGGAAAGGTACAACAATTTTACTAGTCTTCACTTATCATGACTCATATAAATCAGTTTTAGCTTCACTGCATGTGTGGCATATAATCAGCTCCAGTACTCCCAATAAAAGTTTTATTTTGAATCACACTTTTATAGAGTGCCTTACCTCTTCTTCATCACCGCTGGATTCTAGCTCATTGCCTGTACAGATATCTCTTTGAAAAATAGCTTACCTATTTTTCATCCTATCTAACACTCTATCCAGAACTGCATCCTGTTTTTAATCAGGACTTTACTGAAAGCTTGGGATATTATCCATATTTATGCCAGAAGATGTTATTTGGTCCACATTTTAACCAAATAAGCAGTCCACCCAATAGGAGGGCAATAGATTTGCTTTTCAGACTGTGCATTGATATGGATTTTAAAACCAAATGATTACACAAAATTGATAGGTACAAAATTAGTTACATATATATGGAGAGAGATATCAAACTGAATATCAAAATATTCATTTGTAGAAAATATTGTGCAGCCTATGCCAAAGGTGGGTTTTTTTTTTTTTTCAAAATGCAGCTGGACTTTTTTTTTGCTTGATGATGTTTCTCTTGTCATCCAAGGAGCTTCTTCCGAACTGAAGAAGCTTCTTGGAAGAGAAGTGAAATATCTTCAAGCAAAACAATGAAAGTTCAGTTGGCTTTTGGGGAAAAAAGCACCTTTGGGACAATCATGACTTGGATGCCTGAAAATCTCTACCGACAGCATATGTATACAAAGACAATACATTCAATTTCATTGAAAAATATTTCTGTTTATTTTTCAATTAGCAGGCAGGTACATAAAGGGGAGAAAGGGAATGTAGCTATGATCAATTATCTATGGAGTTATCATAGGCTTCTTTTGCCAAATTTAGGTTTGGGGATACTGCAGCACCCAAGACATCTTCTCCTGCTGATTAGATAGCATGCGAAACAGGATGAACAGTAAAGGGATCAGTAGTTTCCTGATGGAAAGATTCACAAGATTGTAGAAAGTGGCCAGGGACTCTCTTTTCTGAGAATAAGATTCTTTGACCCATTTAGGTGTGCTGATAACTCAATAGATCACATTGTTGGGTGTCTGGATTAAACATGCTTGTCAGCTTGTCAGTAACTTTTCAGCTAGGCTAGAAGGAAGAGTCAAGCTGGGACCTAGCTTGGAATCGTTGCACATCTGCAATTAGCATATGCATGAATTACCCCAAGATGCATGAAATCCACTTGTTCCCAGGGGAAGGCAAGCAGCCTGGTAAGATTCTTGTAACATAGGTAGTAGAAAATAAAATTGCTGACATTAGCTATTCATGAACGGCTCTGGCTGTTTGTGTCTGACAGCTTATAAACCCAGCCTTTTCTTTTCCTGCTATTTGCTGTTCATTAATACAATTAGGGATGGGTTTAAAAAAAATGGGAAGACAGAAATTTGCATGCTACCTAATGGTTCTCCTTTTCAGATTACTGGGTAGCCCTCCTGGAATCTTTGTTTTTACAAACATTGATGTGATTTTTATCATAATTTTTCTGCATTGTCCTACAATAATCTTATTGCCTAAGAACAAGAACCAGCATTGGGGTTTTTTTTTCTTCCTGGATGCAAACTGGGTGGAGATCATAACATAAAAGCTATTGGATTCTAATATTTTACCATATTGTAGGCAGAATAACACCTAGAGGGGGTTTACTTCTTTCTCATAATTGGTTGCTAGAGGTGCCACTTTTCATGTTGAGTTGGAAGAAAATGCCTGACACTCCATAAGTAATGACAGGTTTCAAAAGTCCTTTGAAAATGTCAGCTGTGGGTGACAAGTTGCATATTCCTGCCTTTTCCCTTAATGTCTTAACTGAACAAACCATGGAGTTGCAAAAGACCTAGTTATATATTCTGCACTAGTGCCATTACACCAAAATGCTGTCTTATTCACAGCATCTCTTAGCTGGCTTTTTAATTATTTGTAATTACAAAGTACCAAAGCAGTATGCCTGTGCATATTGGCAGATATTTTATCTCACAATATTAGAGCCACCTGTGTGAATAGAAGCCACATAAGTGTTGTTGTTCTTTCAAGAGAGAGAGAGAAAGAAAGAAAGAAACATCTTGCCTATGTTTGTTTCTTGCCAAGTGTCACCATCTCAGATTTAATATGTTTATATTCATATGCTTTCTGGCAAACTCTGAAGTGACAGAATTGACAAGCTATGCAGAAAGAATCAAGCCATCACTGGTGTCAAATGTAGAAAGGAAAAGTAAACTCAAAAAGCAAAAAGCAAAAGTCTAGATGTATAAGCTTAAATATGATATGTGTGGCAGCAGTCAAAAAGGCTAATACAATCCTTGGTTGGATAAACAGAGGCATAGAATCAAAATCACATGAAGTATTTTTACCATTTTATAAAGCCTTAGTAAGGCCACGCCTGAAATGCTGCATCCAATTTTGGTCACCACATTACAAAAATATGTGGAGACTTTAGAGAAAGTGTGAAGAAGAGCAACTAAGGTGATTAAAAGTCTGGAGACTAAAACATATGAAGAACAGTTGCAGGATTTGGGTTTGGCTAGTCTAAAGAAAAGAAGGACTAGGGGGTGACATGATAGCAGTATTCCAGTATGTGAAAGGTTGCCACAAAGAGGAGGGGGGGTGAACTTATTTTCCAAACTATCTGTAGTCAAGACAAGAAACCATGGATGGAAACTAATCAAGAAGAGAAGTAATCTGGAACTAAGAAGAAATTGCCGAACAATGAGGACAATTAAGCAGTGGAACAACTTGCCATCAGAAGTTCTAAGTGCTTGATCAATGATATTGTCTGAAATGATATAGGATCTCCTGTTTGAGCAGGGGATTGGACTAGAAGACCTCCAAGGTCCTTTTCTGATTAACTGATTGATAATGAAAGTTAGAACAGAAGCCCTCTGATGAAGAATGTGTTGGAAGCAGGACATTAGATAGTTCCAAATAAAGCCTTCTTCCTTCTCAGTGAGATAAGAACTTTGTTTAGACATGTTCTACACCAACAGAAATCTTATATAGGTAACCAGGATCTGAAATATGATTTCACCGCCTATAATACATCTGATTTCACCACCTGCCTAACTGGATATAGTCTTCAACATGTTAACCATTTATGATCCTCTACAGACATCTCATGCTTCTATTCCTTCTAGATTTTCATTCATTCATTCATTCATTCATTCATTCAATCAATCAATCAATTCATTTATTGATATCTCACCTTTCCCACAACCTGTGACATGTGTTGAGCTGATTGGTCCAAAGTGTGACTGGCCCAGTCACCCAGCTACGGTAGCTTTCATGGTGAAGGTGGGCCTCAAACTTACACTCTCCTGCTTTCTAACCTGGTGCCTTAATCACTAAATCAGATTTCTTTCTTTCTTTCTTTCTTTCTTTCTTTCTTTCTTTCTTTCTTTCTTTCTTTCTTTCTTTCTTCTAGATTCTCACTTTTTGTGTATATTTCTAGGTTTTAATTTATATGCCTTTTATATTATCACATATTTATATTATATTATCACATATTATCAAATATTTTTTATTTAGTTTTAAGATTTAATCTTGATGTATCCCTGGCCCCCAGAGCCCCCAGTACTACTACAAAGTTACTCAGCACTCTTCCATGGTGCTTTTTCCACTGCCAAAATAGACTCTAGCAGAGGAGGTATTTGAATACTGATGTCAAACAATGTATTTTCTCCAATTAACCTTTGGATTTAGGTGACCACATGGTGTTAGCTTCCAGAATCAACTTTACCTGACAAGAAGTTCTAATTATTAATCTCTACCTTCCTCTTCTTAAATTTCTTTCTTTAACAAATGCTGCATGGGGTAAATTGTAAAATTCTTTCTCAACTCACTTGAGGATATCCACATGATGGTCTCATACTGGCAGACTATTTTAACCAGATATCATGCTAATAATAAGGCTTTGCTTCTTATTTTAATAGTAGCAAAGGCCATCCAGGAAATCATTTTAAGAATCAAACTCTCAGAACAGTAGTCTAGCTTCTATTATGCACTGCTAGGAGATTTAGGCTTTATATGTTAAACAGTCTAGCAGATAACTTTCAATTGTGAGTGGTCTTATCAGGAGGCAGATTCAATCTTAATCTCATACAAGCTTTTAAATCTAGTAAATCCAGTCTATGGCTGGACAGCGACATAACATTATTATTGTATATAGTTCTTGGCCTTCGCCTGGATTCCTTGGATTATTCTATCCAATTAAACATAGATTTAATCATTCCTTCTAGGACATTGGCGATCATGTTGGTTATCCTATTTTTATCAACAGCCACACAAAAAAGTGCTGCTGAGTTTTGTCCAAACCAGTCCCTTAGATTTTAAAGCCATGATGTTCTCTTCTGCCTGGACCTTTTTTTGCCTTCAATCTTTCCTTGGAGGATTAAGTGAAGTATGCCATATTTTTCTGGGTGTTGCATCATATGTCCAAAATATTCTAACTTTTGCTGGTTTTGATGATTTCCCTTGGCTTTCCCAGGTGGTTTATCACCTCCTCATTTCTGAATTTGTCTAGTCATCCTAGCCATTCCTAGGATTAATTAATGCAAAATGACTGCAAGAACTGCACAATGTTTTTTGCCAGGTCCTTGAGACATGTGAATTCCTATTTGAGCTCAAATTCAAAAGTTTTAGCTATATATAATGTTTTGAAATGTAACCTCCAGATCTCACTATCATCCTGTCAGCATCCTATAATCAAACCCTCTTATCCTGCAAATAAACCCTAGTTTAACTTGGATTGCATGTAATCCAAGGTAGATTTAGTGATCATTTTCAAATAATACAAAGCCAGCAACAGTCCCATCCTTTGGAACTGGCTGTGAAATCTCAAAAGAAGGTATAAAATGAATAAAAAGAAAGAAGCCAACATTTATACAAAGCAAGTGTGTTTGATTTTTCCAAGCCACAAGGGAGAGAAATGGCATTATTTTTGGAAGATAATTGCAAGCTCCAGAATTAATAGGATGGTTTGGCCAGAAGGTAAGATTTTGTCTGACAAGTGGAAAGAATTTTACAGTGAACTGTACCGGCTCCCCTCCATTAGCTCTTCACATCAATTTACGCATCAACTTTAAACAGCATCACCCTCTGGCCACCGGTCTTCACCTGGAAACTGTTAAATTAATCAATCAATTAAACAACTGGAAAGCCTGTGGTAGTGATCTGATACCTCCTGAACTTCTGAAAGTAACATTAATTGGTGGGCTTCCCCTTTGGGTTTCCTATTCACGCATATTAATCAAACTTTACAAATGCCTAAAGACTGGATTGTTCTATTACTGTCCCTACAGCACAAAGCCTTCCAATTACTCTCCAGTCAGTCTCCTAAGTGGCTCATATAACACACACCTTAAACTCTATCACCTTCTGGATTGTCTCTGCATCTGGAGTGACTACCCATGGGATTAAATGTCTACCTAATTAACAAGTGGGCTTGAGGGAAGGCAGGCCAAGTATGCTTCTCTTCAAATGAAGAGAAGGATTAGGGGTGACATGATAGCAGTCTTACTGTATTTGAAGGGCTGCCACAGAGAAGAGGGGTGTTGATCTATTATCCAAAACTTCTGAGGGCAGGACAAGTAGTAGTGAATGGAAACTTATTGAGGAGAGATCCAATTTAGAATTAAGAAGAAATTTCATGACAGTGAGAACAATTAATCAGCAGAACAGCTCGCCTCCAAAAGTTTCGGGTGCTCCATCACTGAAGGTTTTTAAGAAAAGTTTGGACAGCCATTTGGTATAGGATCTTCTGCTTGATCAGTGGGTTGGATTAGAAGACTTCCAAAGTCCCTTCCAATTCTGTTATTCTGTATTCTGAATGCCTCAGTATGCCTCATTTCTCTTCTCTTCTTGGCAGAGAAATATGGACACACAGGTTTCCAATCGTTGCAGTTTACCCTTTTTTTAAGTTAGTCTTGTTTTCATTCTCTGATGGAAATGTTTTCATTTCCCTAGAGATTGGAGGTGAGTTGTTCATTAGGATGCTTTACAAAAAGAATTACACAAGATGGATGGGGTAGTAATAGTTACCTTCTTGGTATTATCTTAGCTGAGAAAGGAGCAAAACAAGGCTGTATATTTGTCCTCTTCTCTTTGATATTTATGTGACTTAATGGCTACCACCTTAATCACAGCAGAATTCCACTCACCAAAATTTAAATAGAGCATCTAGTGTTTTTTTTTTTGGCTAGGCTGATAATGTGGCCATTCTCTTCTTCACTCAGGTTGGTCTTACAAGAAGTCTACATGGTATAGCAACTGTATTGAGAACAGGCTCACATGCTAAAGTTCAACACTGATGGCATATAAGCAATAGTAATATAGAACAGGAATACTTAAATAGTGTTAAGTTTGCATGAAGAGTCAGACACGAAGAGCTTCAGTGAAGAGTTTATTAAGTGACTACAGCTTGAATGGACCCAACTTGGCTGGGCTACGGCTGCTTCTTATAGCCAGCAGCCGTAGTTGCCAGCCAATCAGAGTGCAGGGTTTTCCCACACTATTTAAACCAATCCTATTTGACATTTTACAAGAACAATTCAAACTAAACCAATGACATTCAAACCTACATACATAACACCCCTCCCCACTAGGTTCAGTCCATACCAAACCCCAACCTATCTAATGTATTCTTTTAAATAGGTGGGGCTCTTACGTGTACGTTGAGACCTTCGTGGTTCAGAGGTTTTAACATTTTCACCCAGTGAGAGAGGAAATGTGTCTGCTGACATTTCCCCACTGGGACTTCCTGTGAAAGAAGACCCTGTTTGATTGTTAGAATCTGGTCTCTCCTCCCAACCCATCTCCAGCCCAATGTCAGCACCCAAGTCAGGTAGTGATGTACAATCTTCCACTTCTAAGGATGGATTTTGGCATTGTGACTAGTTTTGTAATGGTTCCTGTCGTAATGGCTCGTTACACATGGGGTTGATTCTTGCTTGCTGATTTTCCTCCTGTTCCTCCCTTCCCCTAGAATTGACATCAGGTGAGGGAACTAGAGAGGAACAAGTGCAATGTTCCTGAGAGAACCTGGATCTAAGTTGATCAATGTGCCTGCTCAAGAGGAGTCCATCCTCTGTTTGCACCCTGTAAGAACGAGGGCCTGTGATCTGAGTTATCTCAGCAGGAATCACAAAGGTTCACCTATAAGATTCTTAGCATAAACAGAATCACCCACACTGAATGTGCGAACTTTGGAAGTGGAATCTAGTGGAGCATTGGGTGCGTAAGTGGGATGAAGGTGGTCAAGGGAAGACCTAAGTTTCCTACCCATCAACAACTCTGCTGGGGATAAGTTATTAGATGGGTTAGGAGTGATGTGCTGAACACTAAGAAGTTTTTCAACTTTCTCAGTGATGTCCCCAGGACCCAGTTGCTGAATCTTCTCCTTGGTAAAACGTACCATGCGTTCAACCCGGCCGTCAGCCGAAGGGTGCCCAGGGGCAGTAAGGGCATGTCTGATACCCTGTTGTACTAAATAGGATTCAAAATTTTAGATGTAAATTGAGGGCCATTGTCAGAGACAAGAACATCAGGTAACCCATGGGTTACAAAAAGTTTTTTGAGCTGTTTGATGACAGCATCAGTTGTGGTGGATGTCATGGGGATTACCTCTAGCCATTTGGAATATGCATCTACTATAATAAGAAAGGTGTGCCCTCTGGTAGGGCCAGCAAAATCAATGTGAATCCTGGACCACAGGCCCCTAGGACATTCCCATTCCTGTGTGTGGGTGAGAGGTGGTGCAGGCCTGACTACCTGACAGTGGGGACAAGATGCAACCCAGTTTTCAACCATTTTGCCAATACCTGGCCACCATACATAACTCCTGGCCAATCCCTTCATCCTTACAATACCAGGATGACCCTCATGTAACATTTCCAAAACCTCTCTTTGCAGTTTTGCAGGAATAACCATCCTGTTACCCGACAAAATACATCCTCTTAATACAGATAATTCAGTTTGCCTGGACTTAAAAGGTTGGGCAAGGTGAGGTAGATCTTGAAGAGGCCAACCTTTCTTAATCCAGCCTATAACAGGAGCCAACACAGTGTCTTTGGCAGTCTCTCTGGCAATTTCAGCAGCATGAACTGGAAGCTTGGCAACAGTTTCTAGGAAAAAAAGTGTGTGTTTCAGGTTCAAAGTCCTCCTTGTGGCAAGGAAGTGGGCAATGACTCAGTGCATCAGCATGTCCAATGTCCTTGCCAGGCTTGTGGATAAGCTTGTATGAATAAGCAGCAAGAAATTCAGTCCACCTCAGCATTCTTGGTGACAGGATAGTAGGTGTAGGTTTGTCTCCTGCCACAATGCCTAACAAAGGTTTGTGATCTGTAACAATGGTAAATGTTCTCCCATACAGATATTCATGAAATTTCTTAACAGCTGCAACAATTGCCAATGCCTCCTTATCCAATTGGCTGTAATTCCTCTCTGCCCTGGTCAAAGTGCGAGAGTAAAATGCAATAGGGGCTTCTCTCCCACTGGGAAGCCTGTGGCTCAAAAAAAAAACCCACTCCAAAAGGGGATGCATCACAAGTCAGTACAACAGGCAAATTCTCAGAGAATTGTATCAGTACAGCATCAGACGTGATTAGTCTTTTAGTGCTGTTAAATGCTGATTGTTCCTTCCTGCCCCAGACCCAAACAGACTTTTTATCAAGTAATCTGTACAATGGTTCAGCAATGGTTGCCTTCTGAGGTAGGAACATGTGATAAAAGTTAATGAGTCCAAGGAAAGCTTGCAAATCTGTTTTGCATTTAGGTCTAGAGGCTTCTTTGGTTGCTTTAACCTTGGCATCAGTAGGATGGATGCCATGCCTGTCAATCATATACCCCAGGAACTCAACCTTGTCAGTTTTAAGAGTGCATTTTTCTTCCTTGAATATTAACCCCGCTTTCCTGAATCTGGTAAGGACTTCTCTGAGTCTTTCTTGTAACTGAGTGTCATTTTCAGCAGAGATTAACACATCATCAAAATAAAGCACTACCCCTGGCAGTCCTTGGAGCATTCTTTCCATAAGGCTTTGAAAGATGCCTGGTGCCACGCTTACTCCAAATTGTAACCTTTTACATTTGAAAGCACCTCTATGAGTCACAATGGTTTGGGCCTCTGCAGTGGCATCATCAACTGTTAGTTGTTGATATGCCTGGCCAAATCCAATTTGGCAAAGACTGTACCCCTGCCAAGTGAATGTAACAGATGATGCACCACTGGAACTGGATATGCGCTCTGCTGCAGCATATGGTTCAGTGTCCCCTTATAGTCTCCACAGATTCTTACTGACCCATCAGTCTTGACTGGTGTGACTATGGGTGTCTCCCATCTGGAGTGATCAGTGAGCTCTAAAACCCCTTGAGCTATTAATTTGTCTAATTTATTATTTATTTATTATTTATTATTTGAACTTATATGCCGCCCCATCTCCGAAGACTGCTTACAACTAAAAAGCAAAGAACAATAAATACATTAAAAAACAATTAAATCAAAATTATAAGCCCAAATATTTATAAAATGAGTTAAAATTTAAAATAACCCTCCCAAAGGGTCACAGCCCGGGTTGGTCAAATAGCCAGGTCTTCAACTCGCGGCGGAAGGTGCGGAGGTCAGGGGCCAGGCGGAGCTCCAAAGGCAGTTGATTCCAGAGGTCAGGGGCAGCAACAGAAAAGGCTCGTCGTCGAGGAACCGCCAGCCGGTGCATCATGTTTTTTCCTTTAAAGAAACTGGAACCCTTCTGGGCTTTAAACGAATTGGGGGCACCTTGGGATCTAGGTTGAAAGTGATAGGGGTCCCCATATACTTGCCCAATCCTTCGCTGAAGACCTCTGGAAACTCAGATTTCAAGGCCTCCTCCCATTCAGAGTTGCTCACATGATTGATGCCAGTCACCTCGATGCCTAGTGGCTTAAACCACTCAAGTCCCAGCAAGCTTGGGCGATCCTTGTCCACGATGGTCAGAGGCAAACGTTTGGTGTGGCCTTTAAACTGCACGTTGAAATCTCTTGCTCCAACTACTGGAATCTTGTTCCCTTGGTAGTCTTTAAGAGTCAGTGCTTGCTTCTGGAAATGTTTCTTCTGAATGTTGGGAAGGAGTCTGTGGATAGTGTCCCATGACACCATAGATAAATAAGAGCCTGAGTCCACTTCCATTTGGCAAGGCCTTCCTTCAATGAATACCTTCACATGTACTTTTCTGCTTCTCAAGGGTGAAGAATGACCAATGGTGACTGTTTGATGAGTTTCATTCTTCCCATTTGCTTCTGAGTTGCACCCCATTTTCTCACTGAAATTGTTGGGCTTGAATTCTTTCTCAGGAAATTTCTTCCTACTAGGTGGAGTTCTGGATGATTTGCAGACTCTTGCTAGGTGACCTCTTTTCTCACAACGTAGGCAGATGGTGTCTAAAAACTTGCATTCAGTGCAGGGGTGCCCCCCCCCACAGCCTCTGCAATAAAATTCTTGCCTCTTTTTTCCAAGGTCTTTCCTTTTCTTCTCCATTCTGAGTCTATAAATTCCTTTCTCCACCTCACTACAGTCTGAATCAGAGTCTATTTGCTCGCAATGGGTTGTTGTGGACTTTCCACATCAGAATGGCTTGAGGCCTTGTTAATTTTCTTCAAGGCTGCTGCTGAGGACTTGGTTGCTTCCGCTGAAACAGCTTCCTCTATGGCCTCCTTAAACGTGATCTTAGGTTTCATTAGTAATTTGCTCTGTAAGACCTTATCTTTAAGGCCTAGAACAAACCGATCACGCACGGCCTCTTCTAAGTTGGTAAACTCAAAGCACCCCCAATGTCCCTTAAACTTGCCATGAAGTCATTAACATTTTCACTTTCCCCTTGATCCCGACGATAAAACTCGTGTCTCTTAATGAGGCACGATACTTGTGGGGCATAATGGGCTCTTAAAAGCTTTTCTAAATCAGGCCATTCCATTACCTTCAAGTCTGCAGCTCCCACCAATGCCTTCGCCATATTGATGACTGCCGGACCGCAGTGCGTGAGAAATACCGCCCTCTTCTGTTTCTTGGGGATATCGGCGAGGTCGTTTCCTTCCAAATACATTTGGAAGCGATCCGCATACGATTCCCAGTCTTCTGCCACCGGATCGAATGGGGCTGGGGGGTTGTTCAATGCAGCCATCTCGCTCTTCTGCTTGTCTTCCGCGTCGTCTCTTCTTCAGGGGAATCCCACCTTCATCGCCAGTGTTAAGTTTGCATGAAGAGTCAGACGCGAAGAGCTTCAGTGAAGAGTTTATTAAGTGACTACAGCTCAAATGGACCCAACTTGGCTGGGCTACGTCTGCTTCTTATAGCCAGCAGCCGTAGTTGCCAGCCAATCAGAGTGCAGGGTTTTCCCGCACTATTTAAACCAATCCTATGTGACATTTTACAAGAACAATTCAAACTAAACCAATGACATTCAAACCTACATACATAACAAATAGTATTCTAAATATCTTGAGACAGCATTCCAATCAAATGGACAGTTTTACCTGGATGATTGAGAATCTTCATCCACATATTGCCATACAATTGAGGGAAGAATCTCTGAGTTTGGTGCACGAGAAGTTGTTACATTCAGATTTATTTATTTATTTATTGCACTTGTATGCCGCCCCATCTCCAAAGACTTGGGGCGGCTCACGACTAAAACATACATTGACAATAAATAGCTAAAAAAGAATTAAACGAAAACAAGCCCAATATTATACAAATTTAAAATGAATTAAAACCATCCCATCCCCCCCCGAGAGGCAATCACAGCCCGGCTTGGTCAAATAACCAGGTCTTCAGGTTGTGGCCAAACGGAGTCCCAGGGGCAGCTGGTTCCAAAGGATGGGGACCGCCACAGAGTAGGCTCGTTCCTGGGGGACTGCCAGCCAACATTGGCTTGCCGACGGGACCCTGAGAAGCCCCTGCCTGTGCACTCGCACAGGGCGGTTGGCACTCGATATCAGCCGGAGTCGCTGCCTTAAATATTCTGGACCCATGTCATGTAGGACTTTGAATGTTAAAACTAAAACCTTGAATCTCACCCGGAGTGCAACCGGCAGCCAATGCAGGTCACGCAGGAGGGGGGTAATATGGGAGAATCGGGAAACTCCCATCACCACCTGCGCGGCCGCATTCTGCACCAGCTGCAATCTCTGGATGGTATGCAAGGGCAGTCCTAAATAGAGAGTGTTGCAGTAGTCGAGTCGAGAGGTGACAAGGGCATGAGTGACTGTACGCAGGGCATCTCGGTCCAGAAATGGGTGAAGCTGGTGAACCAGCCGGACCTGGGCAAAAGCCCCCCTGGCGACGACCCCCACCTGTTCCTCCAACTGGAGCAGTGCATCCAGGAGGACCCCCAGGTTCCACGCCCTATCCACAGGGGGCAACAACTCTCCCCCTATGGTCAATGGTGGACATTCCTGACTGGACTGAGATGCTGGTATGTACAGCCACTCAGTCTTGGCCCGGTTGAGCCGAAGCATGTTTCCGTAGACTGTTGGCCTACTCAGATTCTCATAACCAACTTGTTCAGACTGAAGAAACTGCTTGGATAAGTAGCAAAACATCTGAAATCACCAAGAAAATAAGTCCAATTGCCATGACTCAATTTATAAGTACATTATATATAATAGAAACATGTAGGTCCCTTTTAAACAAATGATCTTTTGCAGACTTGTTTTGTTTAGCATCTTTGGTATTTATACTGTAGTTTTTTTTTTTAAAAAGGCAGCCTTTATGCTAACATATTTTTATCTAGCACTCCCTTCTAAAATATCTGTTTATTTATTTGTATTTTTAAAAAATCAAATGTCTGTTAGGACCATAATCTTACCAATGGTAAATCATTCTGTGTATTGATTGCATGACATTTTGATATTAAGATGCATAAAATCTGCCAATACTGTTGAAATGAAACTGCCATAGAGAGGTTTATTGGTCTCTCGAAATAATAATGCAGCCATTAAGAGGATAACATTTTCCAATTGCAATTACATGCCTTCATTTTAAAGAAGTGATCATTTACAATAATTTGGCAGATCCAGTCCATATTTCTTTCACAAATTTATTTCTTCATTATGCTTCCAAACAAATATATGGCACATTTATGTTGTGGGAGATAATTTGCTTAGTTTATTGTGAATGGGAATCAGTAATTACACACAATCCCATTTTCTACTGACATAAAGTTAATTCATGTTAGTAATTTTACACAGAATATTAGCTTGGGTTACTTATGATGAAAATGTTACTGTGGCAAATGTTCTTACAGTTTTTTTTTTTTTGGACTTGATAAGACAAAACAGATAACAATGGCATCAGACCTAGCTTTCTAATAACATTTTCAGTTGGAGACTTGAGGTTCACAAGTCATTCATGGATACATGATGCACATGGAGAAAAAAATATGAACTTCATCTGAATATTTTGAAAAAAATTGGTTGCAGACAAGTGAGTTTCTGAAAGAATTGAAGTTTTTTTTTTTTTTAATTACATTTATATGCCGCCCTTCTCCGAAAACTCAGGGCTTACAATTTTGGAGCACAACCCAATGTGCTCAGCAATAGCCTTCATTCCATTGTATATGCCTGCTTATTACTAAGCGGCATTTTTACAAGGTCAGCTAATTGCCCCCAACAATCTTGGGTCCTCACTTTACCTACCCTGAGAGGATGGAAGGCTGAGTCAACCTTGAGCCTGGTGGGATTCGAGCCTACAATAATTGTAGGCATCTGGATCTTAAGAGCAGGCATTTAACAGCCTGAGCTACCAAGGCTCTTTCTCTTCTTTCTCTTCTGCTCACATCCACCCAGATGGCATTTGTTAACCCTTTGAGATTGGCCAAATAGATCCCACAAGCTATATTAGGACTGTTTTATTAATTAAAAGAGCCGTGGTGGTGCAGTGGTTAGAATGCAGTTCTGCAGGCTAATTCTGTTGACTGCCAGCAGTTCGATTTTGACTGGCTCAAGGTTGACTCAGCCTTCCATCCTTCTGAGGTAGGTAAAGTGAGGACCCAGAGTGTTAAGTGATGACTTTGTAAGCCACTTAGAGCACTATGAAGCAGTATATAAGTTTAAGTGCTATTGCTATTCCGATAATGGCTATAATTACAGAATGCTGAAAGGGTTTTTTTCTTTCTTTCTTTCTTTCTTTTCCTTCCTTCCTTCCTTTTCTTTCTTTGTTGTTGTATGGAAGAATCAAGGCAAGCCAATATTGAGTTTCGTTCTTACACTTTCCTGCTTTCCTGGCCTCAGTTCCTATTTTACTAACAATTGTCACCTGTCTTCTCCAAAGCCATCTCTATGCTCCTCTACAGCATTGTTCTTTAGAGATGACTTCACTGAATTCCCTGCCAGCCTCATAGCTGATGCTTATGGCTCACATCACCAATTGCAAGTAGCTTCTTCTTTGATGCCATGAGACGGTTACTTCACTGGATAGCTCTTTTCAGCAGTGCACACTATGATTCTTTAAAAACCGGCAGTTTCTCCATCTTCCTAAAGGTCAGAAGAAGGAATGAGTAGGGATTAGCCAGAGGCCTGCACAGATCGAATGCTTTTCTCAAAATGCATAAAGTTGCATGGATTACCTTATTGCATGGCTAGCTCTGGCCCTCTGCAGCATCACAACATGTGCATCAAAAAGCCAGAGCTTGCCAAGAATGGTGTCATAATAGGGCAGCAAGGTTGTTTAATTATTGTATATTACAACTGCCAGCAATAATTAATTAACCGTCTGCCTCAGGGATCAACATAACTTGGTTGGTTTTAGGTAGAATTTATTTGTGTGAATGGATAGAAGTATGTCAGTTATGTAATTAGGGCAGTTTGGGCTTGTGACTAATCCAAATCCCTTTTGTCATCAGTAACAATGAGCTTTGTTTTCCCTTAAGAGCATGACAATATTACCAAGAAATTTTCCTCTCTTCCATTGTCTCATTTCCCCTCTTGTCTAATTAGGTTTTTATTCTTCGCAACTGAAGAGCTTCTGGTCTATCCAGGGATCAGATCAAAAATACTTCAGGGTCCATCACCTGATACTTTCAGCAGGGTGGAATTCTCCACAAAAGACTGTTTATTGTGCCAATCCTTTACTTAAATAGCCTTCAGAGAAATGAACCCTGTAATTTAAGCAAGAAGGTTACAGCAAAGAAGGAGAAGTTATAGGTTGACTAACATCCACACCAAATCAGGGAGATCCTCAACTGTTGTGTATGTGCTTTTATTGGTTTATTTTTTTTAAAGTACTGTTCCAGTCGAATACAAATTTGTCATTAGCCTTTATATCACAGCACTTCTAAAAAAAATGATAACAGCATGTAATATCTCTACCATCTCATTAAAAAGAAATAAGTGTCGGCAAAGTCTTGATGTTTAAAAATGAGACCATTATAAACCATTTAAACTCTCTGCAGGAGGAATTACTTGTGGGATAGTTAAGGCAAAATGGCTGACCTCAAGGAATATCATGGAAATCATGTTACTTATTTCACTGATTGCTATTTTACCATCTTAAGTGAAATATTTATTAAACAGTGAGAATTCTGTGGTATTTAAAGTCAAAGAAGCATATGGGACAGCAGCAGTGCCTGAAGAAGGTTAGAAGAATGATTGGCATACCACGGGAAATAATTCTTGCAAATTAACAAGATTAGTTATGTTGGGGACATATATTGGCTCAGAGAGATTTATCTATTGTCTCAGGTATCCTTATTTACCTCAGGCCCTAAAATATTGACCAGTAATATCACAATCACAGTGTGTGCTGGAATAGGAACTGAAGCTGAGGTGTGGTGTCTTCCTTCCATTTAGATAGATAATATGTGTATGGAAATGGGAGGAGACTTTAGAATTCTTTTCCTCACAGAGAAATAGTTTAGATGCTTCTCTGAATTCTGCTTTTATATTACTTTGGGAATATATATATTTTTAATTGTATATTCTTTCCTCTTACAGTAAACCACCCCCTCCTCTCCAAATGGTAAACCAGTATTATAGCAACACAGCAGATGGCACCACCTAGCTAACTTTAACTAATTTCATAAAAGCTAAGCAGTTAGTCTTTGGATGAGAAATCTGTAGACAAAATTGGGAAACTGAAATTTATACATCTAACTGTCTATCAACTCTTCCTCCTTCTCCCTCTCTTTCTCTCTCTCTCTTCTTCGTCCTCTCCCTTTCTCTCCCTAACACTGTCTGTCTGTCTGTCTGTCTGTCTGTCTGTCTGTCTGTCTATCTATCTATCTATCTATCTATCTATCTATCTATCTATCTATCTACCGTGTTTCCCCGAAAATAAGACCTACCCCGAAAGTAAGACCTAGCACTATTTTCTAAACCTGCCCTAATATAAGACCTACCCCGAAAATAAGACCTAGTGTAAATCTCCAGTTCCAGGAAGACTTTTCAGGGAGCAACCGCACCCGAAACACCCCCTACACACTCACACCCACTATTTGGCACCATAAATATATAAGACCTACCCCGAAAATAAGACCTAGTGTGTTTTTGGGAGCCAAAAAAAATATAAGACAGTGTCTTATTTTCGGGGAAACACAGTATCTATCTATCTATCTATCTATCTATCTATCTATCTATCTATCTATCTATTATCCATCTCTCTGTTTTATGTATCTTCATATTTGTATCTCTATTGAACTTCTGAAAGCATTGGAAAAACACAACCATGTGATGTCAAGAACACAATATAAATCTAAGTCAACTCAAGGAAAATATCAACTTTGCCTTGGGTCTTCTGGCATACATTCAGCATTTTTTTTTTAAAAAGAGTCCCTGGAGTTTACAAAACTACTACTGAGAGAAATAAAATGTCATTGTTTAGGAGGAGAATTTTGTGCTGCTTCCCGATGACACAGAATACAATTCTTGTCTTTGATGTTACTTTGGATTGGGTGCATTTAAGGCAATGCTAACAGTTTCATTCCTTATAATTTCCAGGAAACTTTCTCAAAATGCAGGTTGGGGAAAGAGAGAGGAAACCTCCCGTCTGGACTACTGCAATGGTCTTTTCATGGGGCTGCCCTTGAAGACCATCCGGAGGCTTCAACTTGTCCAGAATGCAGTGGCACAGGTTGTGCTAGGAGGGTCCCTATACTCCCATGCCACACCTCTTTTACGCTGGTTACCAGTTGCCCTCCAAGTGAGATTCAAGGTGCTGGTATTGACCTATAAAGCCCTTAATGGTTTAGGACCAGGGTATTTGCAGGGAGCCCTGCAGCCAGCAATGGCTTCCCAACATCCTGTGCACTCCCATAGGCAGAGCCTCCTTGGGGTACCGTCGGCCAGACAATGTCGGCTGATGGCCCCTAGGGGTAGGGCCTTCTCTGTGGGAGGACCCACCCTCTGGAATCAACTTCCCTGGAGCTACAGGTGGCCTCTGATCTTCGATCTTTCCGTTGTGACCTAAAGACTTTGCTTTTCCAGCTCGCCTACCTGGACTGATGGAGGGATGGGAATTTTTAGTTGTTAGTTTTGTTTTTAGCTTAATGAGATTTCTTATTCAGTTTAATTCGGTTTTAATTTTTGTACTCTTCTTTTAATGTAAGCTGCCCTGAGTCCTTTGGGAGATAGGGCAGCATAGAAGTCTCATAATAAATAAATAAATAAATAAATAAATAAATAAATAAATAAACAAACAAACAAACAAACAAACTTATGGAAGTTCAGCCAATCTTGTGAGTTAAATAATTAACCTCTGAAATATGGACCTTTGGTTCAGGGACTACTGAACATGAATGGGTTTCCCTATTTTGAATCCCTTACCCAGGACTGTATTACAAAATGATCCTCATACTTGTGACCATCTCTTAGAACTTCAAATATTTTTTAAACAGGATCTATGAATGAAATCCTGGTTCCATGGTTCCATTACATAATCCCAAAATACCCTCAGGATGTTCACATTTCATTTTTGAATTCATTTTTGTAACAAAGATAAGCACCCTGGGGTAGTCATAGTAATTTAAATCTGTTGATATGAGAGAGTTAAATGATCAACTGCAGTACAGGCATGTCAGAAACAATATTTTATTTATATCCTTTTTAAAAAGGAAAACAATATTAGATTATGTTTGAAAGCTATGGATAAATCCTTGAAGACTAATTCTTGTTTTGTTAAGGCAAATGGACTTCAACCCATAATAAATAAATAATTTTTGGGGTGAGGGTAGATCAGAAGAACACAGAGGTACCTAGTCAGTGCTTTTTTGTATCTTTGTAATTTGTATCATCATAGTTGGTATCCTGTATTGTAGCATGCGCTTCCCTTGAAGATAAAAGGTTGCCTTCTGAAAGGAGTACTATAATAAAAAGTAAAGTTAAAACATTATGCAAATCAAACTGTCTCAAGCAAGAGATGAAAGCAACTGCTGATATCACTGTGCAATCTCAGAATGATTGCATGTGTATGTGTGTTCACAGCTTTTAGCTGAATATTAACCCCCAAGTGTGCACTACTTTGAATATAAACTAAATAGACTTGGAGAGAGCACCTGCTAAAGTCTTGTGCTATGAATACTCTGTGATCTTTCATCATGCAACCATATTTTCCTACTTAGAGAGAGGAGAGAAATATAATGTTTTCTGTGATTTTTTTCTGGATGGTTCCCAAGAGTAGGTGAGCAGTCTTTGTAAAAATAAAAAAGGACAACTTTATTGTCTTCTACCTGTATTACAAGATCAACAACAAAGTTTTTTTTTTTGCAAAGTTGGAAAAAGGGCAGAGAAGAGCAATTAAGATGATTAAGGGCCTGAAGACTAAAACATATGAAGAACTGTTGAAGGAATTGGGTTTGGTTCGTCTGGAGAAAAGACTAGGGGGACATGATAGCAGTCTTCCAGTATTTGAGGGGTTGCCACAAAGAAGAGGGGGTCAAGTTCTTCTCCAGAGCATCAGAAAGCAAGACAAGAAGCAATGGATGGAAATGAATCAAGGAGAGAAGCAATCTGGAAATGAGGAGAAACTTCCTAATAGAACAATTCATTAGTGGAAATGCTTGCCACCAGAAGTTGTGGGTGCTCCATCACTGGACGTTTTTAAAAAGAGATTGGGCAACCATTGGTCTGGAATGGGATGAGCAGGGGTTGGACTAGAAGACCTCCAAGGTCCTTTCCAGCTCTATTCTGATTGATGTTGGTGAGGAAAGGACAGCAAATACACTTATGGAGAGTATGTGTGTGAAAAAATTGTGGGATTGCCCTTGATAAAGGATGTAAATCTTAGTTGATTAGTGATAAGGTTAATATATGATTTTGACCACTTATTTGTGCATGTTCTTATGTAGGCTGACTACAGTGTTTTCATATGGTGATTTTTTCCCTAAATTCACAAATATTCTCATTGTACTTTCTTGCCTGTCTCCATTTGCTTCCTCCTACTCTTCTTCTAAAGTGAGTCCCAAATTCTCCTCCTTCCTAAAGTTATACTTTAGTGGCTGTTGAGTACATGCTGATTTTGTTCATGGTGCCTAGCTGAACTTGGCTGGTTATGAAATACTGCATAAAGACAGATGACATAATGAGACATATTGAGTAGATGAATGGAAGAGCCCCAAGAAATTAAATCCCAGATCTATAAGCAGAATTGGGAAGTTGAACAAAATACTTAAAACACAGCACACATACAAGCACACATTCTGAAAAAAAAGATAATCATCATCATTATTGTCATTCTGATTCCCAATCACTTTGAGTGATTATATTTCCATTCTTCTGCCAAAAAGACAACATGGAAACTTGTCCACATGGACACAACAACCAAGCCTGATTCAAAGACTTAATTTTTTAATTTATAAATGCATTATTTTTCCCAAAATTAGAAAATAAAAATAAGATAGTTTAAGATATTTTTCCAAACCCTACCAAAAGTTTATTAATTGGGATAGATTCTGTGTGTTATAGAAAGTGATTCCTTCCTTCTATTTCTGCAGAGCTTTATAGCTTTATGGGAACTAAGAAATCTATCTAATATCTGTCTATAATCTATTTGTCTGCCTGCCTGCCTGCCTGCCTGCCTGCCTGCCTGCCTGCCTGCCTATCTCTCTCTCTCTCTCTCTCTCTCTCTCTCTCTATCTATCAACATCTAATTATCAACTCTCTATCAAGTCTCTATCCCTCCCCAGTAGTTTGTTCTATGTCTATGATTGAAAAACTTAACAATACAACACTGATAACACGGTAACCACAATTTCATTAGCATATTCTGTTTTTAATCAATTTATTTTTAATGATAATTTAATTGTTTTCACACTCTAACCATTATGACAATTGTCTCCTGCTATTTTAAGTCAAGATCCAAGGGCTTCCAATTCTAAGAAGCATTTCTCCCGCTTTGCTAATACAGGTTTTCCCATTTCTCTGGCAGTTTGACAGTAAAATCAGCAAGAGCTGTCAAACTGGTTTCAGTTAAAGCATATATCCTAGTCATTTTCAATTGAGTTCTTCTTGCATATGAGTTTAAGGATCAGTTAGTCCATTAGATCAAAAGGAGAGAGTTTCTTCATTGTTCTCTTTATAAGCCATCTCCTGTTTCCCTTACATTTAGAACTCTGGAAATGACTTTCCATTCTTGTATTTTCCTGAAACTTTCTTCTGTTGGTAGGATGGTTCTCGTTATAGTAATCTACTTGCATTAAGAAATTCCTCCTTCTGGAAAGTTCCCTTGTAATATGAGGAAGGGAATTTTTTGTACTCCAATCCCACAAGCCATCATTATTAGCTACTGATTAAATCATTTTTTGTGCCTTGAAGGCCACACATTGTTATTTAAATTTGAATATGTTGCCTTCAATCCACACCATTACTCAGGAGATGTCATAGATCTGTTTTGAAGTGGGGGAAAGGAGTTAAGAAACTTGCTAACCTGGAGACATTAAAGGGGAAGTATCCGAAGGCAAGGAAGTATCAGAAGACAGACCTGGCCTGAAACTCAGAGTGCTTATTTAGTTTTCCTGCAGTGAGTGCAGTTGTTCTGGCTAGATTCTTGTAGACAGGAGAATAGCAATAAGCATACTGTTCTGATAAACTCCTAGTGTCGTTCTGTTTCCTTGCACTGCCTGTGTCCTTGAATGTGATCATGTATATGTGTCGGGTGGGCTTCCTGGAGGTTTGCAGGGGTTCGGGAGAGCCCCTAGCTAAGATTCTGTGCAGTTCAGAGAGCCCCAAATCCCACTCCTGGCTGGCCCCGCCCATCCCACCCTGCCCTTCCCAGGAGTCTCCACATGGCCTATTTTGGATTCAGGTAAGTGCAGGGCATGATGGAGGCTCAGGAAGGGTGCAAAATGGGCCTGCCGGAAGTTCAGGAAGCCAACAAATGGGTCCATTTCTGGCTTCCAGAGAGCCTCCAGAGCCCGGGGAGGCCATTTTCACCCCCCCCAGAGGCTCAAGGAAAGCCTCCGGAGCCCTGGGAGGGCAAAAATGCATCCCCCACCATGGTGCAGGAGGCCAACTAGGCCATGCCCACCATGGCCATGCCCACCCAGCAACCAAGCAGAGAACCCTTTGCTAAAATTTTTGAAGCCCACTCCTGGTATGTGTGTAAAGTTATACAACAATGGGATTTATTTATTTATTTATTTGATTTGTCAATTGCTTACAAGATAATAAGTATAAGGGTAAACATAGTTATGAATACATGAAATGAATACATATAAGAAAAATAAAAGAAACAATAAAAGAAACAATAAAAGAAACAATAGGACAGGGACGGTAGGCACGTTGGTACGTTTATGCACACCCCATACAGACCTCTTAGGAAAGGGGTGAGGTCAATAGTAGAAAGTCTAAGGTTAAAGTTTTTGGGGTTTGGGGAAGAAACCACAGAGTCAGGTAGAGTATTCCAGACATTGACCACTCTGTTGCTGAAGTCGTATTTCCTGCAATCAAGTTTGGTGCAGTTAACCTTGAGTTTGTATCTATTGTGTGCTCTTGTATTGTTATGGTTGAAGCTGAAGTATTCATTGACCAGTAGGACATTGCAATGTATGATTTTATATATTATACTTAGATCGGACAGAAGATGGTGTAGTTCTAGGTTTTCTAGGTCTAGAATTTCAAGTCTAGTGGCATAAGGTATTCTGCAATGAGTAGAGGAGTGTAGAACTCTTCTTGTGAAATATTTCTGGACTTTCTCAACTGTATTAATATCAGATATGTGATATGGGTTCCAGACTGAGGGTCTGGCAAATGTTTTGTATGCTGTAGTTAGTAGTGTGATATTACCAGAGAAAAGCTACATAGGATTAGGTTAACAACTCTTAATGCCTTTTCGGCTATGTAGTTACAGTGGGCTCTAGCACTTAGATCATTAGAGATGAGTATTTCAAGGTCCTTGATGGAGTTTGGATCATCCACAAGGTCTTTACTATTCAGCTTGTATTTTATTTCTGATTTTTTTTTGCCAATATGTAAGACAGAATATTTATTTGTTGAGATTTAAAGTTGCCATTTCTTTGTCCATTCAGATACATAGTTGAGGTATTTTTGAAGGGTAGCAGAATTATCTGTGGTGTTGAATAGCTTTACATCATCAGCAAAGGGAACGCAGTTGCTCTTAATATGATCACAGAGGTCATTTATGTAGAGTATGAAGAGAGTTGGTTCTAGAACGCTGCCTTGGGGGACACCACTGTTGACAGGTACAGAATTTGATAGGATGCTCTCAATTTTGACCATTTGTTGTCTGTTTGACAGAAATGCTTCTATCCAGTTGTGCAGTTGTCCAGAGGATAGACGTAATATCCTGCAAAAAAAAAATGTGACAAAAACATTGCTTTTGTAACATCTTTTAAAACTTTGCCATAGTTGAACCAGTGGTTTTGATTCAGAAGGATTGACCTTGGATTCACCCATAGAAATTCTGTTTGTATCTGTGCTTCAATAGGCATCTATGGCTATTTCACTTCTTGGTCAAATGCCTAGTAGCAAGGTACATTGTTTGAAAGAAGGTGTGTATGGTGCATCACCGCTCCATTTGTGCACCCCTAGTATATATTATTTATGTGACTTGATCAAATGACCCCCATCTACCCTTCATGGGCCTAACCAAAACCTGCATGTTTACGAGAGTGTTCATGTACTGTGCCTTTGTTGCAGATATATGAGAACATTATCAATTTATTCATAACCAATTGTTTTTTCTTATTAGCACTTTTATTGTGATTTTACTTTGCTTATTTTCCTAAGTGGGGGATTCTGACTAGAAGGTGATTCAAAGACCAATAAATCCCTAACAGCTTCTTTGGCATCCTGGGGATGGTGAAGACATATGAATGAATCTAAAAGATTTGGGTACTCTTGTGTTCCTATTTCTCCTGACACTGTCTCTTCACATGCTTTTATGGGTGTTTACATGTTTAGTGCAACTAAACTATTTAGCTGAATTGGTGAAGTGGGGATATAAGTGACACAAGAGAACATCTGAATTTTTAAAAACATATTCTGTATAACTCTATTGGTGGTGATAGTGCATCTTAAATTCTTAAGTATGCAGGATGCACAAAGAGTATGGAGAACACTTTTATTTTCCTGCCTAGACTGTAAGCACCAAACTGAGAATGCAGCATCAGCTTAAAATCAGGTTACAGGCTGCTTATTTTTCAAAATGAAACATATTTTCCATTTAATTGCCTGGTGTGGGAGAAGAAGGGAGTATTATTGAATTTCTGAACCACAGGAAAAAAAAAGATAGCGGAAGTAGCATCCTCTATCAAAGTATTACAGGGAATTTACTCTTGCAGCTTCATTAAATGTTTCCAATCTCATTGGGGAGAAGGGAGGTTTGCAAAAAAAAGTTTCAGCAGCTTCCTTGCAAACATCCCATAGCTGCATTGAATTGTGAGAAATGAAAAAAAAAAACTTCTGACCCACGTATTAGCTTATTTTGAATAAGAAGGCTGGAGGCTTAACAGTTCCAATTTTTGTGATTTATTCTTAAATGGGAAAGAGACTATGAATTGAAACAAGCAGAAAAATACCCACAAAAAAAAGCAACTTGGGTTTTCACAAACTCGTCAAAAGCAAAGGAGAAGGATGTTGTACTCTTTTGGTCTAGCACAAAAGCAACTTCCAGACTTCAGTTGGCTGGGGCTGTTAAAATGGTACAGCAGTATCACTACACATTTTGGTGATTTGCATTAATCCTGTTTAATTATTCAATGCCCAGTTGGTGTAATGAAATGATCTGGAGAATGCCTAGTCTCACCTTTTCAGCAATGATATACATTAAAGTTTCATTTCCTTGATGATGACGTAACAATAGATCAGATCCCATGATCCATAATTAACAATAGCACTTAGACTTATATATCGCTTTACAGTGCTTTACAGCCCTCTCTAAGCAGTTTACAGAGTCAGCATATAATATTGCCCCCAACAACCTTGACAAATGGCTGTGCAATTTCTTCCAGTGATGGAGCACCCACAACTTCTGGAAGCAAGCCAGTCCACTGATTAATTGTTCTTACTGAGAGGAAATTTCTCCCTAATGCTAGGTTGGATCTCTCTTTGATAAGCTTCCACCCATTAATTCTTGTCATGCCCTCAAGTGCTTTGGGGAATATATCGACCTCCTCTTCTCCATGGCAGAATGCTTTGATATAGCCTACTGATATACCTCACTAGACAGTGATGCAAATGATTTGTGTTGGTTTTGTATGTTCTGCTGGGTTTTTGGTCCTGAAAGAGTCACAATGGTAAAGCTGGAGAGAATGGATTTGCTGCAACCATGGCCAAGACCTTTGCAATGGCCAATAGCACTGCTTGAAAAGCAACTAGTTATGAGCATCTGGTTGGCATTAAGTTGGACAGATAAGCTAAAACTGCTTCCTGCTATGCCTATTTTTAAATTGTCTAATGGCAGCCCTTCACAAACTTCTAAGAATCATTTTGAGGCTGACACAGGAATCAGATAGCAAACCTCTTCACAGTAAGATTCAGGTAACTCAGATTCTTCTAGGGCAGGGATGTCAAACTCAATTTGATTGGGGGCCACATCAGGGTTGTGTTTGACCTCTGGGGATGGGGGGGCATGGCTGAGGTGTGTGGCCTGGGGTGTGTGGCCAGCTTGACATCATTCATTGACAGTCAATTTTTTTGCTGTGAAGGCCTCCTGAAACCCTCTGCCAGCTAAAATGGAGTATGGGGGAGCCATGTGCTGCCCTCCTGACCTCCATTTTCACTGGCAGAGGCAACACAGGCTGGTCTTTCATTGTTTCCAGGGTGGCACTGTGGACCAGATCTAAGCATCCCACAGGCTAGTTCTGGCCTGTGGGCCTTGAGTTTGACATCCCTGTTCTAGGGGAATCAGCAGGATAAAAAATAGAGAGATCCTAGAAAGAGTGCAGAAAAGAGCAACAAAGGTGATAAAAGGTCTGGAGGCTAAACCGTACAATGAACAATAACAGCAGTCCTCCAATATTTAAGGGGTTGACAGAGAGAAGAGTGAGGACAATTAAACAGGGGATCAGCTTGCTTCCAGAAGTTGTGGGTGTACTATCACTGGAGGCTTTTAAGAAGAGAATAGACAGCCATTTGTCTAGAACAGTGGTGGCTAACCTTTTTGGGCTCCCGTGCCAAAAATTATCCAGACGGCAATGCACGCGGGCCCCCCCATGCTCCCCCCATACACCGCACATCTCTGTGCATGTGTGCGTGTCTCCTGAACTTCCCCACCCCATGCATGCACACCAGATATCCCAACAATCAGCTGTCGGGAGGGCTCTTTCGGGCAACCTCTTGCATGCTGGCAGAAGTGGCTCTGCATGTCATTTCCGGCACGCATGCCATAGGTTCACCATCAAGGGTCTAGAATATTATAGGATCTCCTGCTGAATTGGCATAGATGGCGTAGAAGACATTCAAGGTCCCTTCCAACTCTGTCATTCTATGTTGCAAAATGCTTGCAGACCCTCCAGATGAGTTGCCAAGTTTTCTTGTGGATAAAGCTGCTCATTTTTAGATGCTGTTTCTGAATGAATACTTCTCTGTTGCTCTTTCTCTCTCTTTCTCTTATTTTTGTCTCCCTTTGTTCCAACGATGAAATAACCACAGACACTTTTTAAAGTGTTATGCAGCAATCTGCTAAACAAAGGAATGTTTGGCAGTTGCCAGAACAATATTTAAGTTACTTAGACTACCTTATTCCCTCTATGGATACAAAATGGCAGCGTTCTCAAGCAAAGTGAAAATATGTATTTTCAATTAAGAGGCAGGTGTTTCTGTTTGCAACTCTTTCTGCCATCACCTAATATTAAATCCGATGAAAGAGTGTCATAAATATTGGACACCCTTTTTCCCCTGGAAAAGCTGAAGCAAATAACATCTGCTTAGATAGAGTAAATATCCTCATTTGCATTCTTTTGCTGCTCAGTCAGAAACAGCAACAACAAACAAGTGATGGTTATCAAATGGGATTATTGAAAATAGTAAATTTAGGGAAAGAAACTGATAAAAAGTGAAAAGATAACCTCCAAAATGACAGGCTGGCTAGGATTAGGAATGGATAGAAAAGTCAGACTTCAAAGAGCAATAAGTTGATTCATAACTCAAGACCCTGAGCCTTAGGAAACTCAATCCCCAGACCCCAATACATACAACCAGTAACTGGATAACTACAGAACTGTCAAGCACTCAACATAGGGCCATAAAAAGTATGGTTGCAGAAGATCAGCTTTCACAGAATATGGAATTTCAGAAATTGGAAGGTAAGCAGATAAATGTAAGCAGAGTATGGGGATGTGAATGAGACTACATATTTTGAATCTTGTACTTCATTCTTCCATTCTGTTCTTTTTCCAAAATTGGAAAATAATCATCTACATAGTATACATGCCATGGTTTGGTTTTCTCAGTAGCTCCTCACGTCCTGTCTAACCAAATTCAGCTTTTCCAGGAAATACTTCTTTATCAACAGAAAGCAACGTATTCATTCCATTGTTTTTCTATACTGTTTTATAATATTCCATGAACAGAGTTTTACCCAATTCTAGCTGAGTTTCAGAATGGCCAATCCCCAAATGATAACTTTAACAAATCTTTCTATAATAAAGTAGAGTTGGCCTTGATTTTTGTTCTCCAAAAAGCCCCAGAATTACCTGTACCAACCTAAAGTTGATAAAAGTTCCCAAGAATTTTCAACTCAGAATTTCAACTTCAGAATTTTCAAAGAGGAAGAGTCTATATTACAGATTCTTTTGGAAACCCTGAGGTGGAAAAGAAAAAGTCCTCTTTTAAGTAAAACCTTATTGGACCTAATCCAATTGATTGCACTACCCTTTATTCTGGAATCAAAAGCAGAATTTCTATGCATCCCTATTGAGTGGAAGGTAAAACTCAATTGCTAACCAGCTGGAGGAAAGCCCAGGTAAGAAATGGAACTCCTAGTGAGTAAATCTCAAGTGATTGTAATAGTCACTATGTAGGGCAGAGAGGCAAAAAAGCTAGCACATGCATGTACTGGCAGTCAGAAGAAGCAATGAAAACTGCTTAATCTAACAACACATGGAGAATCATAGTTTCAACAAGGGAATTGAACATCCTAGACCAAAATAAATCCCCAAATGTTAGGGAATTCCTGGAAGTTTGGCATTCAGGCAAATTAGCTGTCAATAGATACATACAAACAAACCACATTCACACACCTTTCAAAAGAGATCAGAACACATCCTCTCCAGACACCAATGCCCACATAAGAAGGGATTAACACCAGACAAACAATCAAGCAGAACACAACACCCTAATCAAGGAACTACCAATGAGAAAAACACATCCCGACCAACACCAACAAAACCAGCTTCTATATATAAGCAGGGAGAAAACTCCCTGTTCGCTTGTACTGATGATGCTACCTAGTCAGATGATGAAACATTTGTAAACAAATAGTCAAGCTCAGAGAGCATCAAGCACCCTGAGGTACATATATTCTGTTTATTTATTTGGTTTAGTTTGTCAAGCATGTATGAGAAAACAAGTATAAGTATGAACATAACATATAAATATATAAGTATAAACTGGTATAAGTATATACATAATAAATGAGTATGAATAAATGGGAACAGTAGGACAGGGACAGTAGGCATGCTGGTGTGCTTATCCATGCTCCCTAACATACCTCTTCTCTTCTATTGAAGGAACCAGTAAGGAATCAGCAGAGATACATCATGCAAACATTGCTCATTAAGTATACAAATTCTATTTTCCATCTAGCACACATTGAATCAAAATCCTCTTCTCTGTCAGGATTTCTAAAGATAATTCTCTTTAACCAAAAATAATGCAAACTCATAGAAAGAAAATGCAGCAGGATTTCTGCTGCTGCTGCCGAATACAAATAAAGATTGTGCCAAAGGTGGAGATCAGAATAAATGGGAAGTGGTGTCACTGGAACTAGGAGACAAGGAAGATCCTGTTGTGGTGTTTCACACAAAACCTCCTTAGGCAAAAGTGTAGTTGTTATTACTGCTTAAGTACAAGATACTTATGAAGTGATTGGAGCTCTACAGGAGAAATTGTGCTGAGGCCGAGAAAGAGGAGAAGTATGTCGAGGACAAAAATAATCAGCTGATGGGAAAGGTTGTTACCAACTGATTAAGGAAATGGATTTTTTAGCCAACCATGCAAGAAGATTAAAAAAAAAAGATTGCAAAAGTTTTTTTTTAAAGACTGCCTTGATGAACTCACTAATAAAAGAGCCTTGGAGAGCATATGGGGCATTCTGCAGAATCTTCTTGCTTTTATCAAAATAATAAAAGCAATTGGGACTGTGGTATCAAAAGCTCCACCCCTTTGGGGTACAAGAAAAACATCCCAAGAGATGTGCAAATGTGGGAGAGCATTAAAGCATTAAAAGGAAAACTGCATGAAACTTGTTTTCTTGATTATGTTCTGTAGCCTAGGGCCTTGCCACTCCAGATGATAACCCAGCTAATCATTTATTATAAGGAAACAATGAAACCACAATGATAAAGCCTCTATACATGTCCCAAATCTGTTTGCTGTAATTTGGCATATTTTAGAGATGAGAGCTGATTCTTAAGTAGTCTGTGATGAGCTTAGTTTGCTTCAGCCATGATTTCCCTGTTTTGATGGTTTACAGTGCACATATCCAGATGAACTGTTTTGCTATTAAAATACTCCTTTGATATTAAGCAATAAATATATTTAACATCTGAGTACCAAAGAAAAATTCCCTGCTGAATGTTTTTTTAATCTTTGCAAGTAATATGCTAACATACCTGGTATTCTAACTTTTACTATGGAAGGGTGGCCGAGGGGAAATTAGAGGGAAGGAGGGAGGAAGGAAGGAAGGAAGGAAGGAAGGAGGGAAGGAAGGAAGGAAAGAAGGAAGGAGGGAGGGAGGGAAAGAGGGAAAGGGAAAGAGGAAATGAAATGAAATGTTTTTGTTTTAATCATCTATATTACACCAGAAACATGTAATCAGGGAAAGAATCTAAAATTCTGGCAACAGCAGGGAAGTATTTTGAACTAAAATAAATTATTGGTTTTGTAAAAGCATTTATGAGTAGGTAAATTGTGAATCATTTCAGGGTCCTAGAAATATCCATCTAAATATGGATCTATTTGTGGAAAAACAATGCCATCTAATAAAATTTTTGGGCTTACAATTGGGAGAGAGATGCAAAATAAATGCCATGAGAAAGGAAGATGAAAACAAGAAATACAAATATCCAAACTTTTCAGCGGTGGCATAGATACAGTACTAGCTTTGTTTTCTTCCTGACCTACTAATTTTTGCATGAAGACAGAATGTTTATGTACACTTGCATTTATATGTTACTATAACTATCCATCTTTGTTGGTAAAAATGACAACATCTGATTATTCTGGTTATAGATCCATACTTTCTTAATTTCATAGAAGAGATACATGTTTATTCTGCATCAAGGTGACCTTAAACTGGATTTCAAAAATATAGGTAATCATTAGGCAGGAACAGAAAGATAAACCTTGGGCCTTGGTGGCTCAGGCTGTTAAATGCCTGCACTTAAGTTCCAGCTGCCACAATTACTGTAGGCTCGAATCCCACCAGGCTCAAGGTTGACTCAGCCTTCCATCCTCTCGGTGTAGGTAAATTGAGGACCCAAGATTGTTGGGGGCAATAAGCTGACTTTGTAAAAATGCCGCTTAGTAATAAGCAGGCATATACAATGGAATGAAGGCTATTGCTGAGCACACTGGGTTGTATCCCCTGCCCCCCAAAAATTGTAAACCACCCCGAGTCTTTGGAGAAGGGCGGCATATAAATGTAATTTTTTAAAAAACCATTTCATATTTCTTTGCTGTCATCTCATGATTATCCATATTTTTGAAGCCCATATATGGTGCACCTAGCCTGAATAAAGATGTTTGTCCCCTCCTCTAAAATGGAAATTTCTTAGATAAAGCAATAGCTAAATATTTTGCTTTTATATACTTAAATGTTGTCTACAGCTCAGGGGATTAATGCTGGACAGAATGGGCCAACTTGCCATGGCCAACTCACCATTGGAAAATTCAACAAATATAAAGTTGGATTAATTTCAATGGAGCCATATCCAATAATAATAAAATAAAGTCAATCCAGAAATACAAGAGTTACAATAATTTTAACAAAAACATGGTCACCAATAATAAGAGTAACTGAATGAAATGATTAATATAACATTAAATTGTCCTGCAGCAACTTGACTCATGGCGAGTTAGCCATGGTGAGTTGTCCTAGACCTATGTTGCATTCAAGGGTTGACAACAAGACCAGTGTTGTCTGCAATGACTAGGATTGATTCTTTAAGACTTCAGACAAGAATCTTTCTCAACTCTGCATGTAAAGGCTGGTGATTAATATGCAAATTTCTATGCACGCAGTATGCTCTGTAACACTAAACTGGGATATTTGGGGATTAGTAGCCATGTAGGAAATGCAGTTTTGTGTAGTGCTTTAAGGCACCAGATCAGAACTAAAACATAAAAAAAGAACTTTTGCCACTGTAGGGACAAAGTCAGCTGGGTGACTATGGGCCAGTCGTTCTCTCCTAGCCTAGGAAAGGGGCAATGACAAACCCCTAAAATCTTGCCAAGAAAATTGCAGGGACTTGTCCAGGCAGTATCTAGGAGTCAGCACTAACTAAACAGACAGAGACAGAGAGAGAGAGGGAGGGAGGAGGGAGGGAGGGAGGGAGAGAGAGAGAGTAAGAGACAGAGACACAGACAGAGACACAGACAGATAGACAGACCAGGTCTTGGATCTAGTATATTTTTCATATCAGCAAAAATATTTAGTATATTGGTTAGATTTTTTTCATGTTTTGCTTAACTTGTTATAAATCTGGTTGGCTTATAGTAGTAGTAGTCTCTTGGCATCTTTTGCTTTCTCTGGCACTTCCTGAATTGACTCTGTGACCATAAAGCAGTCCAGCAAATTAGGGAAAGGAAAGTGTTGTCTTGGTAATCAGTCCTATATCAGTCTTATCAATTTGATAATACACCAGCTATGCTTTCAAAAACAACTTTGATATGAAGTCCTCTCTCTCTTCTTTTCATTTCTCTTCCCTTCCCTTCCTTTCTCTTCCCTTCTCTTCCCTTCTCTCCCATCGCATCCCATCTCCTGTTCTATTCTATTCTGTTCTGTTCCATTCCATTCTATTCATCATTTTCTCTTCTCTTCTCTTCTCTTCTCTTCTCTTCTCTTCTCTTCTCTTCTCTTCTCTTCTCTTCTCTTCTCTTCTCTCTCCTCTCCTCTCCCCTTCCCTTCCCTTCCCTTCTTTCTTCCTTTCTCCCTCCCTTCCTCTGCAAAGTAAAACCTCTTTCTTAGGTGGTTCCTTTCTTCAGCTGGAGAATCACCCTGATGGTTAGTTATTCCTTTATAAATCCAGTTCTCTGAATTCTGAACATTTTGAACTTCCCAAATTCAAAACGGAACTGGTCATATCCAGATTTAAAACACGGGATATCCATTAAAATTGAAATAAAATAGTCTTCTGAATTACTTCCAACTATAATAACAGACTGCTGCAATCTACGGCATATTGTGGAAGCTCCTGGGTTTTTGTAAAATCTTTTGCCATGTATAACAAGAACTTAAAACAACCAACCAATTGAACCTGAATATAGAACTAAAAAGCAGAACAAGAAAAGGTCTGTGTGCTCATTACAATAACAGCATGGTTTTCTACAACAGCTAGGCAGGACATTTGAAATTGGACTTGAAACTAACTGTGTATATTATAGGAATTACGTTACATTTAGGCTGTCACTGTAACTAATGTTTGCAGTTCCTTGGCTTGCTGGTAACTTCTGACTTGTTTCCAAGGGTGACTGTAGGGTTGCATTATAAACAGTAAATGGATACCCCAGGTAGATTTAGAAAAGGTGTTACAAATGAAGAAAGATCTTGCTTTGGAGGGGGGAAACCCTTCCATTTGAGTGTTTTAAGCAAGTCTATGGTGGTCACAAAACCAGGAGGTGTTGCTCTAGAGAAGGAATTGTTTACTTACTTGTAAAAAACACAGCACAGTATGAAAGAATGTCTTTCATTTAATAGTAAATTAAGCATTTATTTTCCTGATGGGGGCTTCCCAGACAAGTTGAATGCACAGACTGCAAGGGAAAAAAATGAAACAATGCTTGCAGAAATCAGATTACTGAGCTCTTAACAAAGAAGCACATCCAATCCATCCATTGGAGAAAAAAAACACTGGGGTGGTTTGGGAAAAAATAGGTATTCCCCACTCCTGTTTCTGATTTGCATTAATTTAATTGTAGCTGAAAGTATTTTGTTTTGGATAGAGACCATATAAAGGGATCAGAAGTGTCTAATCTTTTTTGTTTCTTTAAAGCAAAACAAAAGAAGAAACCAGAGGGAAAAACCCTGCACTCTCAATATAAGTGGACCTTGACTTATGACCATTGGATGAGAATTTCTGTTGTTAAGCAAGGTGAAGCACTGAAAAACCTTCTTAGTTGAGAAGAGAAACATTTTTAAAAGAAAAAAAACTAGAAAGTCCAGTTGCCTTTTGCAAAATGCATAGATAGATAGATAGATAGATAGATAGATAGATAGATAGATGATAGATAGATGATAGATAGATGATAGATAGATAATTACTATAGATAGATAAATAGATAGATAGATAGATAGATGGATGATAGATTGATAGATCGATAGATCGATAGATACTGTAGATGATAGGTAGATAATTACTTTAGATAGATAGATGATACTGTAGATGATAGATGATAGATAAATGGTAGATAGATAGTTATTGCAGATAGGTAAATAGGTAGATAGGTAGGTAGATAGATAGATAGATAGATTGATTTTATATATATATATATATATATATATATGGAGAGAGAGAGAGAGAGAGAGAGAGAGAGAGAGAGAGAGAGAGAGATTTAAGAGGAGGCTGCACACCCTTTCTGTCTCTCTGATAATCATTTTCCTACCTGTCCTATTGTGAACATCAAAACCTACCTTTTAATGAGTCATATCCATCTAAAGTACTATTGTTGATTCTGCCTGATAGCAGACAACCAAGCCTTCAGAAAGAAGGAACTTTTTCAGGTCTATTCTGGAGATGTTGAGTATTCATCCATTGTGTATAAACCATATGCTGAACCAGGAGCTATGACTCCTATTCATTACCCTGTAGCTTATGCGAATGGATCCTAGGAATCCTATATATTGCTTATTGCAGTTTGTGAGCAATGATCTGTAAGGATAACTCAGACAGATACAGTAAGGCAGTACTTGAATAATGGCCAAGTCTACATGACACAGCCTATTAAGTGCAACTTTAGGTTCTTTCTGATTCTTGGGAATAGATCCTTTCCAGTTCACGGTCAGGGAAACAAAACAAAAATATCTCCATTAGTGCTTAATTCATATCAGACTGTTGCATCTCCACTGAACTTAGTGGAAACATTATCCTTTCCAATTTGCTAAGCATTAGTGAAGCAGAAGTAAGCAAATGACCTGGGATGTAAGTTTTCTCATGTTACTACTCAGGACGATTTGCATAGGAGCACAAATAATTATTAAAGTGGCATGACAAGATCCCCTAAGACTCCTTGCTTCCTATCTCCATAGCTTGCTGCAACATTTGCTAGGCATAGCAGGGAACCCAATCACTACCAGATGGAAATTAAGCTGTCACACTGCATGCTGGATACAAATGGATTCAGTGCACACTTCCCTGTTTCCACTTCATCACTGTAGAAGGAAGGGAAAAACATTATCTTCCATTAAGTGAGATGAATATATGTATGTATGAATGTACGTACGTAAGGTATTTGGGTGTGTGTTTATCTCCTACATTGTTTTTTTTTATACCCATCCGGGAGAAAAATGCACCAGTTCAATATTATTGGCCATCAACACTTTATTGTGGATTCTTAGTCCAGATGTTACAGTGTTTTTATGTTGCAAAATGGTGCTTTTTTTACTTGTAGATGGCAAGTAAATGGGCCACCAATGGGCCACATCTGCTTTAGCTTCTTCTCCTATTCCTTCTTTGCTGTGCTATCTATAGATTGATCTGGCTGTAAATTTTGTGCAAGGTGGGGTGGGGATGAGGAAAGAGAGTTGCAAATTTGAAAATGAAGGCAATTCACCTTATTTCAGAGAGCAAAAGCCAGTGAAGAATTTGATAGGAACAGCAGATGAAACTCTTTCTCTTTAATTAAGTGATTTGGGAAAGATGCAGAACTGTCCAAATTTTCAGGACTGGCTCAGGTACCATGTTGGAGTCCTTTTTAGGCTGTAGACTTCCCCCCCTAGACATAAACAGCAAGCAAAATACACTGCATTCTTTGAGGCTACTATTTCAATGCACATATTCAACTGGGGCTTGCTAAGAACATTGAAGAAAAGAAAACATTGCATCTTAATGTTTGGTAAAGATTGGCTTTATATTGTGAACAGTAGACACTAATTCACAGGTGTACAAATAGGAACCAACACTTACCCAACTGGCCTGATGACATAACATAGTCCTTGTGAGGAACTCATAGAATTTCTTAGTAACCCTCCATATTACTCAAATAACAAAATGGAGGTTTTTTTTCTGCTTCTACCATTATTATTTAAATAAGAAACAACCTGGTGCTTTCTGGCAGCATGATCTTCAGGTGTGTTGAAAGAAGGAAGATGGTGGTTACAGAAGCACGATCCAGGATCTGCTCCTTTTGTACATGTGACATGTGTGTTCAAAGAAGTTTTAATCATCTGTGAGAATTACCTTGGGAGATAGAAGGAAGTATCTCAGACTAGATAGCCAGCACGTAAAAGATGCCTCAGCCCACAGAAGGAGGAATGGATGGGAAACATTTCAAAAGGGGCACTCCCTAGTTTTCAAGAAAGAAAAATGAAAGGAGGGGAGTAATATTTCTGTGTTGCAAGATTGATGTTAACTGCATGGTAGTTCAGATATGAAGCACAACCAGGAGTATTAGCTACATCTCTATTGTTAGGTTACATTAACGGAATCTTTGCAAGTATTTAGCTGAGTAAAAACATGCTGTCTAAGTCAAATACAGAATAAAGAATCTCACAGGCCTGACATTTTCAGGCAAAAAAGCATCATCCAGATAAAGATTCTAAAAATACATGCTGAAATATATCCATAGAGTGTTTCTAGGAGAACAGACAACATTGATAAATAGCCAGTCCTAGAAACAGAAAAATAACAAATCAAAAAATGTTGTAGGTTACCCAGAACCATTTGAGAGTGAGAAGCATATACAACTGTAAAATAAATCAATCAAATGAAACTGAAATTCCCATGGTATAGAACCCAAGAGGAAAGCAAGGAAAAAGTAAAAAAAAACCACATGAAAGAAAGACAGGTGTAAGGAAGGAAGGAAGGAAGGAAGGAAGGAAGGAAGGAAGGAAGGAAGGAAGGAAGGAAGGAAGGAAGGAAGGAAGGAAGGGACTTTTAGAATTTAGTTATGTTATCACAGGCAATGTCAGACTTGATGTGAATCTGCAGTTATGCATGCAGAAGTGTGACCAAAAAAAGAAAACAAAAAGATTCAAGTAGTTTCCTGGAATTCTTTTCTCTTTGACTGTCAATTCAGCTTTATCCTTCTTAGCCAAATCTGCACTTTCAAAAGATACTCCTCTGGAGCCAGCAGCAAGAGACAGCTTTGTCAGTGGGATGAGTCATTCCTACCCAGGGAGAAGAAGCAGATTAGCATTAGTTCAAAGGAAGAGCCCAGGAAGAGAGGCTGGTGGTGATTTTTAGAAAGAGAAGTATTCATTTCTAAAGGACTAGCTTTTGCTGCAGTTTGGTGTACCATTGTACCTCAGGAGAGGGTGCAATTTGAGGTTTGAGATGAAATTTGAATGAGGGCATTCCAAATAGTGCAGAATAAAAGGGGATCCTGAAGCCAGGGGAAGCAAAACTCTAAACTCACATACTCACTTAGGAAATAAATGCAGCAGTCCTAATCACTCTATGAGAAATTCATCTCTTTTTGTCCTGGTGTTTGTATGGAGTGGCATATAAATTAAATGAGTAAATAAAATTTGAACTCCTTTTTAGAAAAAAAAATAAGTACCAGAATAATTTGAAGGTATACAACTTCATCCATTTTTTGATCTAATTTAGAAACAAAAATTAAATTTTATGAGCTTTAAGACCTAGGAAAAGCCCAGTGGAGTTAAATACAATATTCCATGCAACATATGTAAGGTTTTATAGTCTTATTCCTAAGGTGAATATATAAAATTTCAAGCTATATAGTTGCTTCTATTATACGTTCTGACAGTGAGAGCAATCAACCAGTGGAACAACTTGCCTCCAGAAGTTGTGGGTGCTTCATCACAGGAGGTTTTTAAGAAGAGATTGAACAACCAATTGCCTGAAATTGTATAGAATTTCATGCTTGAGGAGGGGGAAGAAGAAGGAGGAGGAGGAGGAGGAGGAGGAGGAGGAGGAGGAGGAGGAGGAGAGGAGGAAGGAGAAGGAGGAGGAGAAAGAAGAAAGAAATAATCTTAATCTCCTCTTTCATCTACTGTTCTTCCTTGTCTCTGATCTAAGAAAGCAAATTCATGTAAGGCAGGATTGAAAAATGGGAGGAAGTTGTGTTGGTTTCCATCATGCTCCTCAGCCAGAACTTCAGAAGAAGTGACAAAGATGCAAAATGCTCCCTTTTAAATAAAGATATACTGGGTTAAAAAGAAAACCACAACCTTAAAAGACATAAGATAACACAACTGGTAAAAGATCAACATTCAGGGAAGCAATAAAATGAAAAAGGATAATCACAATATTTTGCATCAAGGTCTGTGGACTGTTTCTGCAAAGAAAGAGAGGGAGGGAGGGAGGGAGGGAGGGGCAGAAGGAGAGGGAGAGGGAGAAGAGAAGAGAACAAACATCAGCTCTTTAAGTCTGAAAAGAAAAGTCCTTGGCTTTTGATCCTACCATAATAAATAGCCAGGTCATATCCTTACAGCCAGCAAGAATGTCCATATTAATATAGCTGTAATATACAATTTATGGAAGGTGACACCAAGGACAGTGTTCTGTGATTTAAATGAGAATTACAGAAATTCCTAGGGGAAGAAAATATTGATTAGCTTATGTTAGGATGTTGTTCTTACATATTTTCTTTTCTGTAGTTTTAGAATCCCTTTACCACTGAGTTCCAAACAGGGAGACAAAAATGTTGGACGGGGGCAGTTAAATCTAAGCCCCACTTAGATTATAGTTTTTAGCAGCAGGAAACATCTTGATGCTATAGATGCATGTCCCAAAAGTGCTTTTTCAAGAGGCAACTGGCTTTTTTTTTTTGTGGGGGGAGAAGAAGCTTCTTCAGCTCTGACTGGATGGTGGGGAATGGACGGATTTATATCTCTTGCAGATGGTAATTTGCATTCTTTTAGCGAGTTATTAAGGCCACCTTGAGGTTTATCTATGTCATCAGGGTCACCTGAATGGTGCAAATGGGTGTGGAGCCTTCTTGGAACTGCTGAAAGGACTGTGTTGTAGACTAGAGACAGATGGTGATGTATCTCCCCACCCTCCATTGAGAAAGGGCTGTTCACAGACATTTTGTTATAGATGCATATTCTTCTTTTGGCATTATACTATAGTCCACTACTTCCACAGCAAGAAAAGTACAAGTCTGTTCCTATAAAATGGAATTTAAACTTGAGATGTTGTCATGCCCCTGTTGGAGACTGACTCCGAGGGAGAGGAGGAACAGCCAACAGGGATTGGAAGTGTAGCTCCGGAGGTTGTGGAGGAGGCTGGGGAAGAACAGAGGCCAGCTGGACAGTCAGAGGAAGATCCAGGCCCATCCCCTCTACATCCTAGGGCACGAAGGAAGGAGAGGATAAGGGAGAGATGTGAATGGTGTGGTCTACGGGGGAGGAAAGGGCCTTGATCCTCTTCATGGGCTGCAGCTGTGATAACTGGTTAACAGGATGGACATATGTATGGGCCAGTGCTGGAAACAAAGCATGGAAATATCTCTAATCTGTCGGTCCTCTCTGAGTTTGGCATCCTTCCCAGTGTGTGTTCCAATATGTGTGGACATGTTCAAGCCCTTATCTTGCCTGGTTCCCTTAATTGCTTCAGTGTGTGGTTTGTGTTGTTTTTACTCTTTATAATTTATAGGTATTTTTAGTTTAAATGGCATTTCCTCCTTTTCATAACTGCTTGTGGGGGAGTTTTTTGTCTCCAGTCAAGGATATTTGGAGCTTTGAAGCAAACTGAAGGAATAAAAGGGGCTTCACCTGTTTTTGTGACTGTGTTTATTTTGTATCCCACCCTAGGCCATCACAGATGTGTTTATTTTGTGGATAAGTAGGAGAAGGATTTTATTTCATTACATACTTTGTCACTTCTTTCTTTTGAGCACTACTACTGTCTATACCAGTGGCTGTAGTAACAACTAGAGTACTGAGAAGAAATATTTCGTCTAGAAACCCCAGTGAAGAGGAAGAGTAAATACCTATTGGAATGTAAGCAACATCCTCTTCAAGAGATTATCAGAGCCATTGGCCAGAGAAAGAATTTGTTTATTTGTATCCTACCTTTATTATTTTTACAAATAACCCAAAGTGGTAAACATATCCAACATATCTTCCTCCTCCTCTTTTCCTCTCAATCACAAGCCTATGAGGTAGGTTGGGCTGAAAGACAGTAACTGCAAAGTCATCTAGCTGGTTTTCATGTCTAGGGCGGGATTAGAACTCAAAGTCTCCTGGTGATTGGCCCAATGTCACCCAGCTGGTTTTCACATATAAGTTGGGTCTTGAACTCACCATCTAACACTATCTAACCTGTGCCTTAACCACTAGACCAAACTGGCTCTATGAATTGTTACATGAAAAACAAAACTCCTTGTGATTTCAGGTCTAATGTGTCCACAAAATGTTATTATCCCTGTCTCCCACCACCACCACTACCAGGATTTTGAGGAGAACTGGAAAATAAATTTGGGAAATATCTGAGAAGCGACATAACCTGGAGATAGATACCTGGGTGAACAGTGTTGGTGTTGTAATCGTCATCATTACCATTAGAATTTACGCTGGCTCTATTTTTCAAGAACTGTTCCTGTGATTTTAAATGTAGAGCAGGGGAGGGTTTGCAGGAGAAGGGAAAAAAAGCAACATCTCCAAGGTATTTTTCAAAAAGGAATACAATTAGTACTTTCCTGACAATCTCCATGAACATTGCCTGGAGATGTTGGCAGATCACCAGCTACATTCTCTGTAAATCAATACTGCCCTGTCTTATTTGGGCTGCTGCCTATTGACAGAAAGTGAAATTAGCATGAAAGAGCTGCAGAAGATAATCTGTCTTTATGCTTTCTTTTTCCTTTCCAGTCTCTTCTGTGTTATGCTTATGCTATTACTAGGGAAAATTGCTTCCTTGATTTCTTTCCTTGGCCTTTTGGAATTTCAAACAAATTACGATCAAGTATAATTGAAATGTTAGCCTTCCTGGTGGTGCCGGGATTAAATCTGAATGCTGTCACACTAGTAACAGTTAGTACATTGAACATTCACAAGAAAAGCAGGTGGGGAAGAGGGGGGCAGAGGAGCACAGGGGGGGGAGGGGAGGGAAAATAAAGCATGCTGAATTAATCAAATGTGTTCCTCAGAGACTTTGCCATTCCAGAGATTTACAGGGTGACAAGTGGAATGGAAAGCTTTTTAAGCTCTGGAGCATGCAAACGGATGCCACCTATTGGCATTTGAAAAAGTAACTCGGTGCAAAGAATTGCTTGCAAATTAATCTGGTGGATGAGCATGCGCAAAGCAAGCTGTGGGATGAGCAAACATGCAATTCTAAACAGGAATAATATTAACAGGTGTGTAGAACAGAATTGCAAATTAGACACTCTTCTGAAATTTTGATTCCCCCCTCCCCTTTTTGGCTAAGATGCAGATGCAGATCTTATATGGCAGTTCTATATTCTCATTGTTTAATAACCGAACATGAATGAAAATACCTCATTTGCTCAGGAAAACCCATTTCACTTATTGCTCTAATTTGCAGTCACGTAAACCATTCTCTAAATTGCTTGATTCTGGCATAGTCTATTTTGTGAATCCAGTAGTTGATCCAAAAAGCCGACCCTGCACCTACGGGAATAACCCTAGGGAGATGTGCCCCTACCTGGATCGAGATGCCCTATGTACAGTCACTCATGCACTCGTCACCTCCCGTTTGGACTACTGCAATGCTCTGTACATGGGGCTGCCCTTGAGGACCACCTGGAGGCTTCAACTTGTCCAGAATGCAGCAGCGTGGGTTGTGATGGGAGTGTCCCGATACTCCATTGTTACACCCCTCCTGCGTGAGCTGCACTGGTTACCGGTTGCCCTCCGGGTGAGATTTAAGGTGCTGGTGTTAACCTACAAAGCCCTTCATGGCTTAGGACTGGGATATTTACGGGAGAGCCTGCTGCCAGCAACTGTTTCCCATCGTCCTGTGTGCTCTCCTAGGGGCAGGGCCTTCTCTGTGGGAGCACCCACCCTGTGGAACCAGCTCCCCCTGGAGCTTCAGGTGGCCCCTGACCTCCACTCCTTCTACCGGGGCCTCAAAACCTGGTTGTTCCAACGTGCTGACCTGGGCTGAGGGTGGGGAGGGGAGTTTTTAGATGATGGTTTTATTATTTTTAGCTTTTAATTGGGTTTCTCTTGTAATATTTTTTTAATTGTATATTCTGTATCGTTTTATGATTGTACGCCGCCCTGAGTCCTTCAGGAGATGGGGCAGGTTAGAAATCAATCAATCAATCAAATAAATAAATAAATAAATAAATAAATAAATAAATAAAATAAATAAATAAATAAATAAATAAATAAATAAATAAGATGACAATGATACTTTGTGATCCAGAAATTCTGATTTCTAAGCAGGTTGCCTAAACCAAACCAGGTGTAGTTTGATCAACAAACCCTGGTCACCATAGCTAATCCTAGCCAGTTGGGGTAAATAAAACAGAATTTAAAACAGCGTCAAGGGGGAAAAACAGATTTTTTTCTAGCAGTAAATTCGCCTTTGAGATTTGCAATATAATATCTCGACTTTTTAGTGGTAGATTTCCCCATAAATGTATATATTAACAACAGCATCCTGCACTGGCTCTAATATGTATATCAAAGATAAGGCTTTGTTAGTTAGTGCTCTCTCCCTCTCTCCCCCCTCTCCCTTCCTCCCTCCCTCCTTCTTTGACATACTCTTTAGAGAAATAGAAACATAAGCATCAATTTCATCTTGACAATGGGATATTTTATAAACAGCCCAGCAGTAGTGAGGAGGAGATGAGAGATACATTAGATCAGTGAAGCCTAGAAGCTGAGGCCATATGGGATCTATGCACTGCTTCAAAAACAGTTATTTACTTATATGTTCTTCTGCTTAATCTTGTATTTGGCAGCTGAAGTGATTTATTTTTGGCTCAGTTGTGGATTAGTAAAAAATGCAAACATGACCTTGACCGGCAGCTACAAAGCTAGTGGGTGATCTGTCTTCCTACTGAAGGAACTCTTCTCTCATCCTACATGCCTGTTCTTGGACTTCAGCTGATAGAGAGACCTATCCATAGGTCTTTCTAAATGGAAAGGTGGCTTAGCTGTTTTCCAAATCCTTTCATAACAGCCATGTTCTCCCCTTTTCATACTATCCACCAGTGTATAACACCCTACAAATTAAAATTCAAACAGACCAGGATTCTGATTGCATTTACTGTAATGACTAGAATGTTGTCATTACAATAAATGCAAAATGAATAGGGGATTTTATTTATTTAAAAAAATCTCCTACCATCTACATACCTCACTGCTTAATACTGGCTGACTCATTATTCTTTAACTTATTTTCCTCATAGGGTTGTTGTGGAACTTCAAAAGAGGAAAAGAACTTTGACAATTGTCCTGATATTCTTTAAAACGTCTGACATTTGATGATGATGATGATGATGATGATGATGATGATGATGATAGAATAGAACAGAACAGAACAGAACAGAACAGAACAGAACAGAATAGAATTCTTTTTTGGCCAAGTGTGATTGGACACACAAGAAATTTGTCTTTGGTGCTTATGCTCTCAGAGTACAAAAAAGAAAAGTTACATTCATCAAGAGTCAAAAATCATAAGGCACAACACTTAATAATAGTCATAGGGTACAATAAGCAATCAAATTATACTAGGAAACAGTCAATATACATCGTAAGTATACAAGCAACAAAGTTACAGTCATACAGTCACAAGTGGAAGGGGATGGGTGATAAGGAGTAATGAGAAGATTAATAGTAATGCAGACTTTGTAAATAGTTGGACAGTGTTGAGGGAACTATTTGTTTAGCAGAGTGATGGCTTTAGGGGAAAAACCTGTTTATGATGATCATAGTGATAATTTTCCAGATCCCACCTTTTCATGCATGTAGATGATTCATGCATTTCACATTTCAGAATCACATATCTAATTCTTATTCCAAAGAACATTAAATTGAAAGATGACAATTCAACTTATTATAACTCAAATCAGTCTTTGAAATTTAATGTGATTTTTTTTCACTGCCTTCTGTGGTGGTGATCTATTAAAGAGAATCAAAACGAACATCGCTCTGTGATGCAAAGTATCTAAGGGAATGCTCTTCTTGATTATGTCAGTAGAAAGTTAATGTTCCAAATGTATAGAAAAAGTATAGGTAAGGTTATATATGTAGATGGCCATGGCAGATATAAAAAAATATATAGGTGAGTTATATATGTAGATCATTGGGCTTCAGCTACCAGCCCTGGGTGACATCTTCACATCTCACTGTTAAGGAAGTCACACAACATTTTCAGAGACTCTTTCCATCCTGCTTACAATCTTTGTGAACTGTTGCCTTCTGGCAGAAGATACAAAACAATTAAAACTTGGACCACACGTTTTCTGAATAGTTTTTATCCCAGAGCTGTAATTGCACTAAACAATGAACTTAAGGACCACCATCAGTGAGCTGTTGGACAGTATTACTTGGTCTGTTGTACGGATGCTTGTGTGTTTTTAGGGGGTGGGGAATTTTGGGGGGTGGGGGTGTGTTTGGAGATTGTCATGCACGTGCGTGTTGGGTCTGGTCTCTGGGTGCTATATGAATTTCCTATGTGTATACTGTGTATATACATACAGTGACAATAAAGTATTATTATATATTATAATATATTATTATTATAGATGGCCATGGGAAATAGAAAAAGTATAGGTGAGGTTATATATGTAGATGGCCATGGCAGATATAAGAAAATATAGGTGAGATTGTATGTGTAGATGGAAATGGCAGATATAAAAAATATATAGGTAAGGTTATATATGTAGATGCCATGGCAGGTGAGGGGAGTGAGAGAGAAGAGGAGAGAAAAAGAGAATGAAAGATGCAAACAACAAGCAAACTTGCTGGAATCATTAACTAGCCAAGTCCTAAATAAAGAACTGAGCAAAAGGAGCTGACATACCTTCTATAAATTGTGTGGCTGGAAAACCTATTAAATCTGACAGGGAAAGAGGAGGGGTCTGGACTGGTGAGGGGTCTGATTACACCTCGTTCTTTATTCCCTATTGACTTTGGATATGCCATACCTTTCCATTTCCTGGAGAAATAAATTAAAAGTCAGAAGTAATTTGCCTGATGGAGGGTACAGGTGGGACTTCCCCCCTCCCACTCTGAGGAACATTTGCACACTGAGAAATCCAATTTAACCCCTGGAGGGGGGATATCTTATTTTCTTTTGTTGACAGCTTTGTGGCAGCTAAAATAGGAACCTGATTAAAGAGAGACAGTGAGAGATTGAGGTCTTGTTCCCACAGAGGGAGGATCAAGGCCCTCTAATCTTATCTCCCACTGCAGAGGGATGAACTGCCGATGCCGGCAGAGAGATAAACCTCACCTATTTGAAACCTGATGTTGACTGTGAGATAAGCCTCACCTATTTGAACCTATCAGAAGGCCGATCAACACCCACCTACGCCGGAAGAAAGGCAGAAATGAAGGAGTAGAGTGTTGCATGTAGAAGCAGAAGTGCTAAATGTTTCCTTCCTTACCAGATTCTCCAGCAGTTATGGATCCAAGCAATTGTGTAATATAAGCAGAATAGTGGGTGACTTAAACTGGAATTTGAGACAAGGGCTGTCCAGTCTCTTCTTAAAAGCTTCCAGTGATGAAGTCACCACAACTTCTGAAGGCAAGCTGTTCCACTGGTTATTTTTACTCACTGTTAGGCAGTTTCTTCTTAGTTCTAGGTTACTTCTCTCCTTGGTTAGTTTCCATCCATTGTTTCTTGTCTTGCCTTCTGGAGCTTTGGAAAATAAGTTAACCCGCTCTAGTTTGTGGGCCTCCTTTACTCTCTCTAAATTTATCTTCACTGGATTTTTGTGGGAATAATTATTCTGTTAGCTCTCTTTTCCTTTCTCTCTCTTTCTCTCTGAGAGAGAAAGAGAAATAGCCATGATGAACTCTTCTTAGAGAAATAGCCATGATGATGAACTCTTCTTAGAGAAATAGCCATGATGAACTCTTCTTAGCATCTCAGATGCTAAGAAGAGTTCATCATGGCTATTTGCATGTGAATGGCCTCAAGAATTCTATCTGTATCAACTTCTCAAAATCAAACACTTGTCAGAAACTTTTAAAGCATCATCCCAGAAACTTAATTTATCTGCTAATGTGGAGAAATGTCTTAGTCAGAATGAAGATCAGTGATTCTATCAGCAAAGAGTCATATCAGCCAAAGGAAGATGATTCTGCCATCACTCTGACCATAGTGTATTGGTTAGAATGCAGTATTGCAGGTTAATTCAGCTCACTGCCAGGAGTTTGATCCTGACCAGTTCAATGTTGACTCAGCCTTCCATCCTTCCGAGGTGGGTGAAATGAGGACCCAGATTGTTGGGGGCAATAGGCTGACTCTGTAAATTGCTTAGAGAGGGCTGTAAAGCACTATGAAGTGGTACATAAGTCTAAGTGCTATTGCTATGACTGCAACAATTGACAAACCTGAAACTCAGCTAGGCAAACTCAGCTGTGACTGCATCCCCTTCCTTGCCCAACTACTTCTCATATTTAAGGAGGTGGAAGTTCTTATTAAACACAGAGCTGAAATTCACTTGGCAATTTGAGATCATGTCCCCAAGCAATATGGAATCTAGAACATGGGTAAAATCTGTTTGTCTAGAAGAAGTTACCAATACCAGTCTGTCCATCTTCTTTCTCCTACAATGCTCATCACTGGGTTAATATATCATGTTCCCAGGGGTGGGATTCGACAGGGTTAACTACTGGTTTGTGGTGATTTATGATGTTTTACAATGTTTGGTGATTTACGATGTACTTCTCTGCATGATGAGAGCGTGCCTGTAAATCTTCGTCAGCAGCATTTGAAACAACATTTTGTTCCTGCTTTTCCACCACAGCTGTGCCTCGCACAGCAGCTGAAGTTGAAAAAGCAGGAAATAAAGATCAGGTAAGAGCCTGGGCAGGTGGGTGGGCCAAAACAGCAGCAGACATAGAACTGGTTCTATGTCTGCTGCTTTTCTGAACTACCAGTTCTACAGAGCCAGATAGAGCTGGTAGAAACCCACCCCCGCATGTTCCCATAACATCACATTCCTTTTCTGTAATCAGGCTTGTTTGGAGCACCTCCTCCAGAATTCACTCTTCCCATCAGCCACCTGTTAAAAGATTGATCCAGCTGTCAGAGCTCTGGCCTTTCCTGCCAGCTGAAACAATCCAGTCCCTAAGTCGCTTATAATTTACAATGCCGCCTTTTTTTGATGGAAATAACATTTGAAAACTATACTCCAGAGATATGTCTCTGCAGTGGACTGAAACTAAGTTCAAAGCCTTCTGAAGCGATTTGGTGACTCAAAGGGAGACAGAGACACAGACAGTCTTGCTGAAAACAATAAATGCACACATACCAGTTCTCCAAATAAGGGTGAGGGGAAGAGCTTGGAATGGGAAAAGAAGAAGCAAACAATACCTTTTAGGTCAAAACAACAATTACACAATTTCTATGCAAGATACTCTTGATAATATTCAGGTTAGAAATTAATCACAGGAGACCTTCTGGGAAAATTTAATAAAGCTATATGACTCCACTGCTAAACCAAGCCTGCAAGCATATTTGCAAATCATTTTCCTCATGTATATTATTTGTAAGGATAGATGTAGTGGTATAATCTTACAGCCTGCAGGGTTAAAGTATGTGTTAGGGATGATTATCTTTGCACAAGGAAGACAGTATAAGATGGAAGACAACCTGAAATTTAATCCTGTATCATGACATCAAGAGGGATCTTTCCGGTGTTCTTATTTAAAACATGAGGAACATCTGTTTTATTCACCATTTATTTATTTATTTCTGGTACACTGTGTAAGTAGGGTATCAGCTGAATTATACATTCTTTGGATGACTTCGTGGGAATCATATTAGCAATTGACAGTCATGAGTTGAAAGTAGCAATCAACTAGTGGCTTACTAATCTCTTTGAAGAGGGTTGTTTCATACATTATTGGAATTCCAGCAGTTAGGATGTTTATTGATTGATTGATATGATTGGTATGACTTTCCATCTTGCTACAGCAATTTTCTGTACTAACAGCTTTTAGAGATAATGGTAATAACATTTAGAAAGTAACAATATGCTCAGTCTCCAATGTACAATATTATAGGGCCCCATAGGCAATATCCACAAGAGCAATAAAACTCACAATTTTTTATGGATTCAGACACAACCTCCTGACTCTCATGCATGAGTACACAGCCAAGTCTTTTTGCTTTCCAAATACACAGCTCTGTCATATATGATAGGTGTCATGCTTCAAAGGATTATAACTGAAAAGGTTCAGTTTCTTGGCCTGACAAGGTTTATTCAGTGGGATTTGTAGCATGTGTCTCCTATTAGACCTTGAAAAACACATAGAAATAATTAGAGATGATCCCAAAATAATCTGGCTCCATGTCTATGGAGATTCTCAGTGATCCCCAAAAGTGCCTTTTGAAGAGGTAACTGGACTTCCTTGTTTTTCTTTGAAGAATGCAAATGACCAGCTGTCTGCAAGGAGTATAAATCCTTCCATTCCCACCATCCACTCAGAGCTGAAGAAGCTTCTTGGATGAGAAGCAAAACATCTTCAATGAAAAACCAGAAATTATTGAAAAAAGCACCTTTGGGACAATCTGGCCCCATGTTATGTAGGGCTTCATAGATAGCAATCAGCATCTAGAATTGCATTTGAAAACCTATTGGAGACCAGGACAACCTGCGAAGCAGAGAATGAAAATGGTTGTGTGGATAACTCAACTATGGTTGTTTGGAGTAGCTGAAGCTTTTGGATAGTCTTTGAGGAGAGCCCCATATAAATTACATTGTAGTAATCCATTCAAAAAGGGTCTAAGGCACGAGTGATTGTGAACAGCACCTCCCAGTACAGGAAATAGTACAAGGGAATACAGAAGATGAATTTGGGCAAAAGTTGAAGTGAGTGGTTTGCAGTCTGTCTGGTCTAAAAATGTAGTAAAATGTAGATTCCAAAGCAAGATCACTTACTGCTCCTTTAATTCTTGTACAAATTATTGTGTGATAAATGGGGCAGTGGGAGGATTCAAATAATTTAACAACCAGTTCACCCAGGATCAGGTTGGCTGTTGTGAGAGGCTGGCCCATCCCCATCCTCCAACTCTGCCGTACATGTGGGATGAGCCTCGCACGATGGCCAACCTGATCCTGGGTGAACCAGTTGTTAAATTACCACCACCACCCGCTATCAAAGTGGATCCTGGGTGCTGCACTGCAATGGAGAAATAGGCAATGGAGCAGATGGCATGAGGGAAGGAGGAGGAGCAAGGAGAAGAAAGAGAGAAAGCGGCCTTTTCGTTCCCTCACGCTGGCTATTCCATTGCCTGTTTCTCCATTGCAGCACCCAGAATCTTCTTTGATAGTGGCAGAGGGGGATAATTTAACAGCCGGTTCATCCAAATCAGTATGAACCAGCTGAATCCCACCTCTGGGGGTGGGGGTGAGAATGTATGTGTGTGTAGTGTAGCCTATCAAAAAAATGGAGAAAAATACTCTTGAAATGCAAATGTTGGAAAATAAAAGTTTTAAAGAAATATTTTTAAAAAAAATGCAATTTCTTGGGAAGAAGGAACAGTCTATCTTTCTTTTTTAAACAGACTCTAAGATTATTGAAAAATAATATGGCCCTGAGTGGATTATAGTTTAGGTCCAGTTTTTGATGCATTGCAACCGATACATAGGAGTATTTTGGCGAGACATTTTTTTCTTGGCATGGCGATAATGTTAGGAAAAGCTGCACCTCTATAATTCCCATGTGCTAGGCTGCTATTAAAGTAATAGAATTAGGAGTAATAAAATGTTGAATATCCCTACCAGGGCCAACAAATCCCAGCCTGTTAGTTAAAATCTGTCTTGACATAATTTTAAAAAGAAACTTTAGATATAGCCACAAAAAACATGAACACTATATTGGAGGAGAGTGGAAAGAGAGAAATTGGCCTGTCCAGCAATATTCCATACTGGAATTCTCTTTGAAAAATATACTAAGAAAAAGGTCCTTTTAATATTAAATATATAAACAGACACGGTAGTTTTAGAATTTGCTGTACACAAAGATGTTCTCCTGGTATTATTGAGAAAGAGATTCTACAAGACTGGTAAGACTCTCATACACACACACATAGCTCTTTGTTCAGGACATGGCATTCCAGCTTCTTAATTTTGTAAGAAGGATGACTATATAAACATTGTTGTTTGCTTGCTTGCTGATTGATTGCATACCTCATTTATTCTGTAGGAGTTCAAGGTTTCTGTGATGACTCGGGGCATGGCACAAAGGCAACACAGTCAAATAAGCAAGAAGTGTCCCTTTAATACCTCCAACTTTGCCCCCAATGTCCAGGTTACCTTCAGCTGGAGAAAAAACTCTCCCAAGAACAGTCTTTAAGTGAAGGAAATTCAGTCCAAAAACAAAGTACATACAAATTGTAAATAAAAATCCACACAAACCACCCTGCAGTAATTAACTTGACAGGGCAGGAAAAGGAATGGCAGACTTGAAACACACACAGTTGGGAAGACACCAGATAAGCCTCCATGATACCAGATAATTTACAATTTGCTCCCAACCACTTTGCTGTGTGCAGCTTCCCTTTTTAAATACTGTGTTCCTAGCTGCAGCTAATGAAGGGAATCAGGGCCCATTCCTCCCCCATAAGTCATGCAACTTATGTTGCTTCCTTCTCTGTTCCTCCCTACGTGCCCTAGGATTATTTGAATTTCCTCTCCCTTTCTCTACCTCTCCCCTGCTCTGCCAGCTGGCCTTTGCCCTTCTGCAGTTTCTTCCACAGCCAACAGTGCCACACTCCCACTCCCTGTCAGCTGCTCGGCCTCCCCCTCCGAATCAGATTCTGAAAGGGGCATGACTGTTTCTTTCATAGAATCTCCCTACTTTTATCATTATAGCAAGCCTGTGACTGAAGACAGTGACTACACTGAATGAGGTCCCTAGAGGACCTCATTCAGTGAGGTCCCTAGAGCTATGGAGGGAAACTATCAGCTTAATGACCACACTGTATTAAGTGTGCATAGCAGAGGTGGTATTCAGCAGGTTCTGACCAGTTCTGGAGAACCGGTAGTGGAAATTTTGAGTAGTTCGGGGAACCAGCAAATACCACCTCTGATTTGGAGATTTTACGGTATCCTACCCCTGCCATGCCCACCAAGCCACGCTCACAGAACTGGTAGTAAAAAAATTTCAATCTTACCACTGGTGCATAGGAATGTATGTACAGGTTGGGAAATTGAGATACAAGCACACAGAGGTTTAAGCTTTGTATGTGCACCAGCGTGCCTACCCTCCCTGTCTTACTGTCCACATTTATCTGTATTTACTCCCTTGTTCTTGTTTATGTTCATACTTATACTTGTTAACTCATACATGTATGACAAACAAATAAATAAAATAAAATAAATAAAATAAAATATTCTTTCTTTGTATTAGAGCTAGAACTTGCTTCTACTTAAGGAAACACATACCTTTGACTCTAGCTTTTTGTTTGCCTGCCAAGTGATGGTCTATAAGATATAATTTATCATCTTTGGAGAAAGAATAATTACTTGACACATGTTTAATTAGGGTAAATTGTATCGCCAGAAGCCCAGAACTATGAACCAATAAGTGGAAAGAGTGAGAAATTCATGTGTGAGTTCAAAATAGCAACTCTCCATTGTTTATTGGTGTTTTGACCTTACTTTACCCAGACAGTATCTCAGCATTTTTATTTTATTTTACAAATGTCTTTAAAATGCTTATTGTAAAATGCTTATTGTTGCCTAAAGTAAGGTTGTAATCGTGTGTCCATTCTGAACAAAGTAGTGCTTTTTTCAGATGTTCAAAAAAGACTTGCAGAGAGAAAACATGCCAGTGTAACTTTGTTTTGACCCCAGAGATCAATTCTACTCTCTCCTTTTGAAGACCACACTGCCATTTTTCAGATTTCTATGCAAAACTGAAAACACCTTGCAGATATTTCAAGCCATTCAGTCATTAAAGTTAACACAACTTAGCCTAAATCAACTCACTGTCAACCCTGAAGCTGATTTGATCAAAGCCATTTTTGACCACTTCAGTGTTGCCACAGTGGAGCTGAGGGATAGGGAGGGGGGATTTGAGATAGTTGGGATTCTGTAGCCAAAACAAAGTATGTTCTCTTCGGAACCAAGGATATTCTCACACTTGGTTGGAGGAAGGCGGAGTGATGTCAACCAGCTGTTAGACTGCACCGTGATTGGACCAGGTGACTGATAGTTCTGGGGAAGTGAAAAACTTTTACTTTTAATTAGGTGAAAAACTGAGGGAGTCTTCAGACAGTTTTCACCAGATATGTGCCAATATGAGATTTCCAATCAAGCTATTCTTTGAGGAATTTATCTGCGTCAGAGTTTTGCTTGGTATGGGACTATTACTTGGAACCTTGACACTTACAGCAAGATGGTTTATGGACCATAGTGGTCTGGTGCAAGTTGGTAAATAGATGTTGGTATTGTTTAATTTCTTAGTTTAGGGCTGACAGAGAATGATGGAACCCAAACCATTAAGCTGGCTTCTGTGCTCCTTGTTCAGCATCAAATGCACACAAATTTATTTATTTTTTTTAGGCCTACCCTAAGTGAAAGCTCTAGGATAGTAGTGGTATGCTGCCAGTTCGCACTGGTTCTAGCGATCTGGTAGTGTCAGTCAGAAGTTGGCTTTGCCCACCCGTCTCCTGTTCTATATTTCCTTTATTTGTAGCTCAGCGGATAGGCTCAGCAGAAGAGATTGTCATACCTCAGTTGTTTTACTCACCAGCACTGACAGTAAGTTTTCATGCTTAAAATTGCCCATTTTAGAATGTTCTGCCTGTGCCCACAGAGCCAGTAATAAAATATTTTGAATTCCACTACTGAGGATAGCCAAAGGTAATTTCATCCACCTTTAATGTTTAGGATTTGAGGTGGCTTTTAAGGAAAGAAAAAATGTTTTTAATGAAGGAAAAACATTTTTAATGAAGGAAAAAACTTTCAATGAAGGAAAAATCTATGACAAAAAAGGTCACAAATAGACTGGACATCATTTGACTGGGATGGTATAAGATTTCTTGCTTCAACAAGGATTTGGACTGGAAGTCTCCAAGCTCCCTTTCAGCCCTACATTTCTATGTTCTGTGAAAATGAATAAAACCGTGCATAACAAATCCACTTGTATTTTTTCGACACACACAAAACATAAATTATTTGACAAACCAGAAGCTAGCATAATTTGTCCATGGATGACATAAAAGAATTTTAGAACTCTATGATTAGCTATTGTTTTCATTTTTCCCAAATGTTAGATAGAATTCAGTGAGATCTCAATCTTCACTTTAGGGGTAAAGTCTAAAGTGCAGACTGATGACAACAGTTGGCCTAGCCTGAACTTTTCTTAATCTTCTTTATTCCAATTTGTGTACTATCCTAATGGATGAAAATTTTTGAATAAGTCAAAAGCTTGTACTCAATTTTATGACATTTTGATTAATCCTAATCAAGATATTGCCCACTTACTGATGGTAGAGTTGTATTTCCCATCTGGACAATGTGGCTACTTTGGTTAATATTGATTATTGTCAATATATAGTAATTTTTTTCTCTCATTTTCCATGCCTTTTCCCCCAAAATAATGTACACAAGAAACAATTTGTGCTAGGAATTCAGAGTAAGATTTGAAGAGACATTTCAAAGGACATACTTGTAGATACTTATCTAATATATCCTGAGGATAATTATATCAGAAATCCACATAGGTCTAAAACTAAGCTGATTATGTTTCAGTAATGGACCAATAATTTTCTCTTTTCCCAATGATAGAAATGTTTATTGTCTTATATTTCAGAAATTGCATGATTATTCTAAAAGCCCTCAAACTGTGTATTTAGGGAAGGAAAGGTAGGGTTTTTTTGTTCTGCAAAATTGAAATATTATTTATTTGGGGAATGGGGAAATCAACCACTTCATTGTTTAATTTTGGCATGTAGGATATATCTGTCAACTTCCAATTTCAAGGAAAATATTGCTGTGAGTTCTTTACGTAGTTTTGCTTTACTAAATTTTTGTTTTGATGTGCCTTTGGTATCACATTTAACACCCCAATGCCCTTGTCTCCATGTAGCATAGGTGAAGCACATCAACTCTGAAGTGATATTTTTGTCCAAGGGTACACAACATTTTTGAGATTGTGCTAGAAGATATTGCAGAAACTATTCAAAAATAGAATATGGCCTGCAATATTTTTTCTTGCAGATTTCAAGATAGACCTTGGAAATGGTTATTTGACAGAGTATCTATTTATTGATTCTACTTCTACACCACTGAATCAATAACAACTTAGGATGAATACAGAGTAAAGCATCCAAACCAGCCATAACGGGAAAAACATCTAAGGTAAATGTAAATAAATTAAAACAACTAATAACCAATCAATACTTCAATACAGGGGAAAACTGAAATAATAGTGGTAATGAAAAATAAATAAAACAATAACAAAAATAATGTCAACAGTTAATAAAAATAATTCAAACTGAAATAATTAAAGGTAGGAGGTCCTTCAACCAAATCCCTTTTTAGGAAAATTCAATTTTTAGTAGCTTTTTGAAAATTAAAAGAATGGAACAAGCCTTTATTCTAAGTTGAGGGTATTCTACAAAGCTAGATCAGAAACAGATCCTCCTGACCTATTTTTCCTTTACTTCAAAGAAACTAAAGAATAACCCAAACCCTTTTCTGGGGAAGAAGAATTAATTACCAAGCTAATGTTTCTCAGTTCTCCTCTCATGAAAGAAAGGCACCCCACAGTTGACTAGATGTAAAAGCCATGACTTTATTGTAAGAAAAGCTTGACTATGACCTCAATGTCCTGCAATCCTAAAAAAAGATTCACCCTGGAAGTCTTTACAAGAGGAACAAGACTCCTTGTTCTCATAGGTATTAATGAAGAGAATGCATCCATATGGTTATACACTAGAGTTCAACTTTGGAAATGCTAAGGTAGGACCATGAAAATGACCTTGCTTGACTTCCTAAAAGCTTATGCAAAGAAATTTTCTCCACTAATTGTCAGCAGCTAGTTAGAGTTAGATAAATGTCAACAGCAATCCAGGTGGGTTGGACTTAGTCCATTCATGACTACGTAGCAATTTTAGGCTCAGTCCTTTTTTCACCTACTCCCCCTGGTTCTGCCATTGTTTCTCCTACACCAAGTGACTCTGTTGCAGGTTAGTTTGATAAAGCAATGTGACCTTGCTTTTGTATTTGGTCTTTCAAATCATGTTAAAGCTGCCTGTCTTTACTGGATACAATAGTTCATCTTGCTACTAAGTATCACAAGTCCTTGTTTTAGATCTGTTGCTAGTATATAGAGTCATGGCATCTTGTGCTTGCCATATGCCTATAAGTTTCAGCTTCTTTGGAGTTCATGATTCGTAAAGGTTTTGCTTTGCGTTGCCCTTGTGATTGGCAGCACAAATTAAAGTGCATTGACCTCTTGATCAACACCCACACATTCTTGTGTTAATGGCTCCTATCCTGAGCGCATCCTTAATGTTCGAACTCCTTGCAATGTGCCAAATACGTCCTTGTCGGTACATGCTCTATAGACATATACTGAGTACAGGAATATATTTTTGATAAACTATGACAAGTAATTATTGGATATACAAGCAACACTTTGAGGCTTATTGGGGTTCACCTCCAATGTCTACAGTAGAACCCAGCATGGAGACATTGTCCTATATTGTTGTATGCCTTTCAGCTATAAGAATTTATTATTTATTTATTTATTATTTGGACTTGTATGCCGCCCCATCTCCGAAGACTCGGGGCGGCGCACAACTAAAAACAACAACAATAAATACCTAAAAAGAAATTAAACTAATTTCACAAGCCCAAAAATACAAAAACTAAAATTTACAGTGGTTAAAATAATTAAGAAACCCATCCCCCATCCCAAGGAGAGGTCACAGCCCGGGTTGGTCGAATAACCAGGTCTTCAAATCATGGCGGAAGGTGCGGAGGTCAGGGGCCAGGCAGAGCCCCAGAGGCAGTTGGTTCCAGAGGTCAGGGGCCACGACAGAATAGGCTCGTCACCGGGGGATGGCCAGCCAACATTGGCTTGCCGACGGGACCCCAAGGAGTCCTTGCCTATGTGCTTGCACAGGGCGGCTGGCACTCGATATCGGCAGAAGACGTTCCCTTAAATATTGAGGACCCATGTCGTGAAGGACTTTGTATGTTAAAACCAGAACCTTGAATCTCACCCGGAGTGCAAGCGGCAACCAATGCAGACAGCACAGGAGGGGGTAACATGGGAGAATCGGGAAACTCCCATCACCACCCGCGCCACCACATTTTGCACCAGTTGCAATCTCGGATGGTATGCAAGGGCAGTCCTAAATAGAGAGCGTTGCAGTAGTCGAGTCTAGAGGTAACAAGGGTGTGAGTGACTGTGTGCAGGGCATCTCGGTCCAGAAATGGGCGAAGCTGACGAACAAGGCGGAGCTGGGCAAAGGCCCCTGGCAACGGCCCCCACCTGCTCCTCCAACCGAGCCATACATCCAGGAGGACCCCCAGATTCTGCCCTATCCACAGGGGCAACACCTCTCCCCTATGGCCAGAGATGGATATTCCTGACTGGGCCGAGATGCCGGTATGCACAGCCACTCAGTCTTGGCCGGGTTGAGTTGAAGCATGTTCCGCCATCCAAATCCATACCGCATCCAAACACTGGGTCATCAGGGAGAGGGCATCACTGATCTGGTTTGGGGTGGAGATGTACAGCTGGGTGTCATCTGCATACTGATGGAATCTCACCCCAAAACCACGGATGATCTCACCCAGTGGCTTCATGTAGATGTTAAATAGAAGAGGGAGAGGACTGACCCTGAGGGACCCCACAAGAGAGCACCCTGGGGTCACCTCACCCCCGCCAACACCGACAGACTGCCCGAGAGGTAGGAGGTGAACCACTGAAGAACAGTGCCCCCACTCCCAACCCCCGAGGCATCGCAAAAGGATACCATGGTCGATGGTATCGAAAGCCGCTGAGAGATCTAATAGGACCAGGACAGAGGAAAACCCCTGTCCCGGCCCTCCAGAGATCATCCATCAGCGCACCAATGCCGCCTCCATGCTGTAACCGGTCGGAAGCCCATTGATATGGATCCAGGTAGTCCGCTTCATCCAGGAAAAGTGGAAATTGCTGAGCCACCACACTCTCAACAACCTTAAAAGCGAAGGTTGGAGACTGGACGAAAGTTGTCTAACACGGTCGGGTCCAGGGCAGGCTTCTTCAGGAGGGGTCTCACCACCGCCTCCTTCAAGGTGGAGGAAAACACCCTCTCTTAAGGAAGCATTGACAACTGCCCGAGCCAACAGGGTGACCTCCCTGGCGGCATAAGCCAACCAGGAGGGACACGGGTCCAACAAACATGTGGTGGAACTCAGCCACCGCATAGTCCTGTCCACTTCATCCTCGGAAACAGGATCGAACTCATCCCAGATCACACCGGCCGGACTGCTTGTATCCCGTTCCCCAGACCACCGCAAATCAGAGGACAACCGCCCGAATCTGAGCGATCTTATCCGACAGATATTGACCAAACTCCTCAGCCCTTCCCAATGGGTCCACCCCTCCCCGGCGAAGGAGAGCGGGTAGCCCGAAACAGGGCGGCTGGGCGGTTATCTGCAGATGCTATGAGGGCGGAGAGATAAGACCTTCTCGCCGCTCTCATAGCTACCAGGTAAGTCCTAATATGGGCTCTTAGCTGGGCTCAATCAGATTGGGAGCGGGTGGACCTCCACCTGCTCTATAAACCCCTCCGACGATGCTGCATCTCTTGAAGCTCCTCGGTATACCAAGGAGCCATCCGGGATCCACGGCGTGTGAGGGGACGCATGGGGACAACCCTGTCGAGGGCATCTGATGCAGCCTGTTGCCAAGTGGCTGCCAGATCCTCGGCAGAGCTGTGGGCAAGGGAAGAGGGAAAAGACCCCAGTTCCGCCTGTAACCTCTCAGGGTCCATCAGGCGTCTGGGGCGGAACCATCTAAGTGGCTCCTCATCCCAGCAGTGGGGGCGGCCTGTTGGAAGACCAGCCATAGGAGATAGTGATCAGACTATGGAACGGGCAACGCCGTAAAAGTGGCTTGCCCTCTGTCACTACGCCACTGTTCAGAGACAAAAACTAGGTCAAGGGTGTTTCCCCCCTCATGAGTCGGGCCTTGAATCAATTGGGTCAGGCCCATGGCTTCCATAGAAGCCATGAATTCCTGGGCCAAACCTGATGCCCCCCCCCCCAGGGAGGGCAGATTGAAGTCCCCCAGGACTATAAGGCCCGGGAACTCCACCACCACCCCCAAGAGGAGATCGAGAAGCCCAGGCAGGGCGCTGTCACACAGCTGGGGGAAAGGTATGCAAGCAGCAAGCCCACCCGACTGTTAGGCCCCCACCTCAAGAGGAGGGTCTCACTCCCGCCTATCTCTGGAACTGCGACCTCCCTTTGGAACAGGGTCTCCCGAATAACCACGGCCAACCCCACCCCTTCCCTGGGCCTGTGGCTGGTGCAGAACCCGGAAACCTGGAGGGCACAGATCAACCAGAGGGACACCTCCCTCTGGGCCCAACCAGGTTTCGGTGATATAGGCCAGGTCCGCAGCCTCCTCCTCAATGATCTCACAGAGGAGGGAGGACTTATTAGCCATGGACCTGGCATTAAAATACACCAACCTAAGCCCAGTGCCCCCTAGGGAGGAGGCCATAGGGTCGGAGCATGCCACCGCACAAAGATGGCGGGTACGCGCTCCCAAAACATGATATGGCCCTATGCCTCAACGTCTCCTGCCAATCCCAACCACCCTGGGAATTGTAGTCCCCACCTCGCACCCTGGGGCCCCGCCGGCCCCCAACCCCCCCCCCCACCATGCACCAGGCTGCAAGAAGACCCCTCCTCCCCCCTCCCTAACCCCTTGAAACCCCTCCCTATCCCATTAAAACATCGAATTAAAAAATTTAAAAGACATCCCTTAAAACCAGATTTAAAATTTGGCCCTTTGGTCGTGCCATGCCACCTCTCGAATCCCAGGATCCGTCCTTAAGGTAGGCTTTTGGTAACCCCTTGGGCCATCCCAAAGACAAGGGAACAGTCTGGAAGGCCCGTAGTTCCAGCAGCGGTAAGTGAGCATGTTACAAAGGTGGAAATCGATGGGAAAAAAGGAGGAACATTCGGTGAAAGATGGTAAAATAGATGTAAAGTGCATAGATGTAAAGTGCATAAAGGGAGAGGTCCAGGCAAAATGTCCACAAGTCCCGCACCCCCAGCTCTCTCACAGCTGTTGGGGACCAGAACTGAATTGGCCAGCCCACTGCACTCCCACCGCAGTGGGTCGGGGTCTTGACACTGAACAGAAAATCAACCCCACTGCCCTCTCACAGAAGTGGAGTCAGGTCCATTGACATCATGACAATGGGGCCAGGGCCAGACCCTGATGGGGGAAAAGTCCTGAACAATTCCAGGACCGCCGTTAAATATCCAAGACATGATGAAATAGTCCAGGCAAATAGAGCAAGTCACAGACATAATGGGGGTAGGGCAGAAGAGAGTCAAGAATAACACAGATCCAGAGATGACATAGGGACAATGATGGCATAGGGGCAAGCAAGAGCCCAGAAGAAGGATCCAAATACGGCATGATTGTTAATGCCAGGACCCTCATAATAAAAGTCCAGAGTCCAGGATCCAAAAGTCCCAAAAAGCACCAGCTTTTCACGAGGGGGGGGTCACTCCTCCGATGACACAGCAAATTCCAACACCCCCCCCCGCTAGGCCGGCACCGGCTTGTTCGTCCCAGTTGATGACCAACATAGCAGCTATCTCCATGGAGCCCTTCTTCCCTGGAGCTCTCACCTCCGAAGCTCTCATCTCCAAAGCTCTCACCTTCAGGAGGGGGGGCAGCGACTTCGAAGATGATCCTGGGGGGGAAATACCCCAACGATGCCGCAGGCCCCACTGATGCAATCCAGGCTCCCGCCGGAGCTGCTGAGGCCGCTGGGGCCACTGAGGCCTTTGAACCCCACCCCCAGGCCGGGCCACCAGAAAGAATTGCCACCACGAACATCCGGGAGGTCGACCAGCCACTCGGAGATCCCCATGCAAGCCCCCATGGCTCCCACAGATTGTTGGCACTGCAGCCACCCTTCCCGAGGCTGGCCGCCACCACAACAGCCAGCCTCGACATCGTCTGCACTGCATCCGATGCCACCACCATCTCTCTCTGCCGCCCGCAGTCGCCTCCAAGCTGCCAGAGAAAAACCTCTCTGGCCGCATCACGCCGCCAGCTAAATCGAGCCAAAACGGCTCAGCGCTACGCTTCCGACCCTCCGGAAGAGAACCCGGGGGGTCTAGCAGCGGGGGGGGATTCCCCTCCATAACCACCTAATGTTCTCCAATCTCCCCAAAGAGCCTACTCTGCGCGGACTGCCATCTCGGGCATGCGCAGACCAAAATTTTCTGTCTGAATTTGAGCAAAGAAACATATCAATTGTATACAATTTATATTATATTTAAATCTGAAACTGTCAAATGGATCTTGTAGACAACCAGGTGTATTTTGAGGGTTCACAAGTGGACTTGTAGTCATAGCGCTCTTCCACTGTTATTCTCTAGAAAACGGTATATAAGGCATATTCTAATTATGAAAGTAATATTTAAGCATCAAGCATGAACCAGAGAAAGAAAGAAAAAAATTCCATGATACATCCTTGAATTGTCTTAGTTATCATTCCTTAAATTTGATGATGATTCCCCTACCATTTTTGCAAAATATGAATGGCCTTCTACAAGTAGGAAATAGAGTTTCAACACAGTTGTAATTTAGACCCCTTCTTTTATCTTTTGTGAAAAATCCTGTTCTTCTTCCTCTCCCACTCTGCAGTAGGCAAATGTTTGTTAATACAATTATTTATCCTAACCAGAAGTCTTCTATATGCTTTAACTGATGACAAATAGAAGTGCAAAGTTGTTATTTTCTGATCAGTTTTCTATGATGAACCTACAAAGGAACTTGAGTCTATTAATTCAGCAACCAGCTGCTTCAGCACTATTGAAAATTAAGCAAGGTTTGACCAGATTTTGAGAGCATAACTCAGTAGTAGTTATTGAAAACTAATTAAAAAATATGTATGTACTTGGTTTTAAATATTCATGTTATTGAACCATTTCCACTAATGGCACAAATGACAACATAATATCTAACTGTAACAGTTGGCAGAAGCCATTTTCAAGTAGCAGTTGAACAAACAAAGATGAATTTTAATTTGCAGTGCCGGCTGAGCTGTAATAAAAAGTTACATTCCAACTGTGAAAAAAAAATGCAACACAGTTTGCTGTAGTCTTATTTACAGATGCGAATCCTTCATTTCTTATCCAATCTCATCCATATCCATGTTAGAGATTTTTAAATTAAAAAAACAGCCATTACAGAATTGGAGAGGTGTACCGTTGGGGCAATAAAATCTATTTATATAGTGCTCTTTCTTAGAATTTCATTTATGACTTTCTTATTAAGTTTTACAAATGGCAACTGTGCAGGTGACAATGACACATCTGACTTTATGACTGAGATTCTGAAGCAACACAGATGGGATTAAGGCAGGAACACTGAATTTCAGATAATTAGGAATCCTATTGTGTGGTGCCAAAGCCTTCCATGTTTTGTTGGATAGACAATAAAACACATTTGATTATTCTTATCTCCCACCCATCCCAGAAGAAGAAAAAAAAGTGAAATTCTCAAGAGAGAAAGAACATAAAGATCTATTTTCATTTTAAAGTGACTGAGTATATATGTAGGTTTAGCTCCTCTCTTTCATCAGAGATTACAACTTCTCTCGCTTCCCGTGTTTTCACTAGATTCCAAGGAGAGTGATCATAAAAGGATTGCTCCCTTGGGTAGTCTCAGATTAAGAAACCAGGGCAAGCAATTTTGAGTTCAGAGAAGAAGGCAAAATATGCAATAAGAAATCTTTGGAACAAATGTACCTTGGGGATGAGATAGCAAAATAGAAGCTTTGCTTTTATGAGAAAAAACTTTTGGAATATTGAAGACAGATTTTGACATAATATTACATTCAAGTATAGTTTTAATCATTTTCTTATTTTTGTTAATTCACACTTTCTTCTCCTTTGGTGAATCTGTTGAACCTGTTTTGCAAAGATAATGCTACTTTGGGCCAGAATCCATTGGTCATTGTGGAAAAAACCTATATGGTTATTAAGAATCAATAACAATTTGATGGTATATTAATTAATTAATCAATTAATCTAGAATCCAAAATTTAATGAATCCTGATCATAGCTTCTACTTTCTTCTAGATTTACACTGGTCTGACACATAATTAGGCACTTTCTCATAAGTCTGCTCCTCTGTGATGGAGAAAGGTGATGAACTATTTTCATGGCCAGTGTCTCATGGGAGGCTTGTGAAACTTCAACCGAGTGTTTCACTTCAACATTTTGAGTGAAACATCCCCTTTGTTCAGCAGTGTGATATTGTTAATTTTAAGAGTGAAGTAGATTGACCGTGTTGTTTGCTTAGCTGTACTTCACAAACAGTACCACCCCATTGAAGATAGCACCTTTCTCTTCCAGTGTTCATTGAAGTTTATCTAATTTCAGGTTGGGTGTTTCTAGAACAGGACAACATTCACAGCATCTACTTTGGCCAGTCTGAACCTTCCATAGTGTGTGCTGAAGGTCAGACCAGGGTCAATGATTCTAGGCTGTAGATCAGGGGTGTAAACTCATGTCATCATGGCAGCATCACGTGACATATTGGGACTTTTTCCCCATTTGCTAAACTGGGTGTGGACGTGGTCAGCACCTGACGCATCTGGCCGGTGGGCTGGGAGTTTGACAGGTCTGCTGTAGACTATCTAGAGATGTGTTGGCACAGTGGTTAGAATGCAGTACTGCAGGCTATTTCTGCTGACTGCCAGCTGCCAGCAATTTGGCAGTTTGAATCTCACCGGCTCAAAGTTGACTCAGCCTTCCATCGCACTCAGGTAGGTAAAATGAGGACCCAGATTGTTGGGGGCAATATGCTGACTTTGTAAACTGCTCAGAGAGGGCTGTAAAGCACTGTGAAATGGTATATAAGTCTAATGGTATATAAGTGCTATTTTGAATATTATGCCAACATTCTCTAATTTGTGTGTCCTCCAGAAGTGTGGGCTTCAATTGTCAGAATTGTCAGAATTGTCATACCTGCTGAGGAAGTCTGGAAGTTTAAAACCATACACATGGAAGATACCAAAGTTAACAAAAACTAAACCAAACCCAAACAAATTAGGTAATATTGTGAGATGCATGTTCACTAATTCTGCAGATGCATTAAGACATAAATCAGGTCCAATACTCTTTCCATGAGTGGCACTGGCTCAGGTGCTGCACTTTTTATTCCAGCATCTATTCCACTGTCAAGAGTTACAATGTTTGCTTTAATTTTCTCCTCCACCCCAATCTGTCCCTCTTCTCCCCCATCCCTTGGCAGTTCTGGTACTGCTCTTTAAATTACATAATTTCTCAAAGTGATGTCTGTGATGGGCCCCGAACAAGACATTAAAGTGCAGGAAAAACCAAATAGAGAGGTCATGAAAGGTAATGAGATGATGCTGTGATGTGAGGACAGGTGAAACAGAACATTTACTGGAAATCTGTGGAGCTGGAATTAGCCACTCTGCAGAAATGAGCTACATTTATCAGGCCAATGATAATCATTTTGCAAGGTCACTATGAAATGGAAGACATGGAGAATGCTAACAGAGAAAATGCTCCTAGATTTTTGTAGATTTGTTGAGGTCTCTGGAAGGGTAATTACCAATAAAGGAATCTTTTTTCCCCTTTTCTTTGGTTAAAATATCATAAGTTCTTCTTTAATTTTTTTCAGTTTATAAACCCCTCTTTCTAATTCATTTTTCTCTGATTCTATTAAGTATTTTTTTAAAAAAATGTATATGTACTGAAATAATATTAGTATAGGAAATTTAACATGCTCAGCCCTAAAATGATAGTATCAATGGTTTAGCTTCTTTTAATTGTGCCTGCTGTATAGTACTGTTATAATAAAGAATTAGGTGGCAGATAAATATGGGGAAATATGAACAATACTGTATAATAATAATTAATAAGATACAGAGATAGAAGAGTTTTTCAGCATAAACATATCAGAAGTCACAGTTTGGCAGGTGAGATGGTGATCTGCCAGCATCACACTCCGATTGCCCTGTATGCTCCCACAGGCAGGGCTTCCTTGGGGTACCATCGGCCAGACATTGTTGGCTGGTGGTACCCAGGGGTAGGGCTTTCTCTGTGGGACCACCCACCCTGTGGAATCAGCTCCCCTTGGGCCTTCATTTGGCCCCTGATCTCCACTCCTTCCGCCAGGACCTGAAGACCTGGCTATTTCAGCAGGCCCGTCTGGACTGAATTAAGGGGGGGAAGTTCTTTCTTTTTAAAGTAATTTTAATTGTTTTTAGTATTATTGGGCTTATACTGTTTAATTATTTTTAAGTAAATTATTGTATTGTGTTTTATACTGTGAGCTACCCTGAGTCCTTAAGGAGAGAGGGCGGCATACAAGTCTAACAAATTATTATTATTATTATTATTATTATTATTATTATTATTATCTCATGAGATTGATAGTACAGTGGACAATAAGTATGGACTAAGTATGGAGGAATAAGTAGAGAACTATGAAAGCTCCAGCAATAATTTTGTCGAATCTCCTAATAAAGTCTGTCATAGGATGCCCAGGTCAACGTATCATCAATCTCTAGAAAGCCATCAACTTAGTTTTCATTTCACAATCTCACCTAAGGAAGGCATTACAGAAAGAATAATGACTTATCTGATGGTTTACATTTTGGTAGCTAATTTTCCACAATGTGAAGTTTTTGAAACCATTTTTTTTCTTTTGGGAAAATGTAACTGCATTTTCTCCAACTGTTGCATGCATTCATGTGATTATGTTTCTCTGACTAACATATATTTATGAATTAACCCTTATAGTAATTTCAGAGATACACATACTTTAGATTTGTCAATATATTGAGTGAGTCTGAAGTCACTTTTTAAAAAAATTCCTACAGTAATGGATTCTTTGTGTCCCCCTATTCAATATACAAATTCATGAAAAAGCCTCATGTTATTTTTTCCTCTGGGCTGATTCTGATTTGTTCATGAGAAGGAGAAGGGTAGTCAGTAATCTATATTTTACTTTAATATTCCATCTTGTTTGAATATACAACTTCTATAGCCAGACTTTGGAATGTAGGAAAATACTGACTTAACCTAGTCCAATTCACCTTCAGAAAGGACACTGGATTACATAGCAATAGCAATAGCACTTAGACTTGTCTACTACTTCATAGTATTCTCCAACACTCTCTGAAGAGTTTACAGTGTCAGCATATTGCTCCCAACCATCTGGGTCCTTGTTTTATTGGGTCCAGAAGGATGGAAGGCTCAGTCAACCTTCAGCTGGTCAGAATAGAACTTCTGGCAGATTTTGCCTGTAATATTGCATTCTAATCACTGTGCCACCACAGTGAGAGTTAAAGGAAAAGCCAGAAATGTATTTATATATGGCCTGGATATACTGAATACCTAATTAGGAATGCCAAGTGCTGACTATTGTTGTCTGAGTTTTAAATCTAGTTTCAGATGCAGAATTTGGTTTACTTAATCATAGTTGAAAATGGGGGGAAATATACCTTTGTACTATTGCATTAAAAGCACTCATAGGCACCAATATAGGCTACGTGTCTTAAGAGATTATCTCTACTAACATCAACCTTTTGTACAATTACAATGAGATTCTGAAATGGGACGATTGCAAATGGAGATAATCTTTTGAGTCTGACTATCTTGACAAGCTAATTTCAAATCTTTACACAGAGAAGTAAAGAGCCGGACTTTCTATTAGGCAGTTCCTCTTCGCCCCCTCCCAGCTCCACAAATGAAAAGAAATGTCTTTCAGCAGCCATTTTCTTTCTAGAGTTCTTCATTTGAAAAGAATCTTATATGTTCCAACTTTTTCCCAGTGTCAAAGGGTCTGTGCCATGCATTCATGAGGCCTTGTGGGTGTCCTTTCAGTGTAATAGAGCTAAAAAAGCATTCAGAAGGTTAAAGCCAAGCAGGGGTTTGGAAAAAAAGAAACGCTTTTCAAAGGAGAAATGTTGTGTGCTACTGAAAGAAATACTGAGTTCTTAATGTACTTTTAAACATCATGTTTTTTTAAAAATCTATTTGCCCTCTCTGCAAGTATGTAATGAACTGTAAAAGAATAAGACAGGAAGTTAAGCTTTTTGGTACCTAAAAATTGCATTTGATAGCATATGGAACTTTTGATTATCAAGGATATAGGAAACGATTATTATTGATGCTATTATTATTTCCTCCTCCTCCCCTCCTCTTCCACAATCTAAAAAGCTAAAGAAGTATTTATTATGGATTGGATGAATAAAACTGGCCAATTTTATTACTTTCAGTAAATTCTTCGAGGCTACCCGCTCTCCCACAGTCATTGCTGTAGGACAGGAGATCATATTTTATTTATTTATTTATCAAAGAAGAGACCACAAATCCCCCCTCATAGAAATTGTTTAAGTGGATAAACAAATTAAATCAATCCCATTGAGGCCAAGATAGCCATGACTTGTTTAAGACTCCTTGATGCCAGTGAATCTACCCATCTTTTGTCTAGATTGAAATCTTTTATTTTAGCTAATAATTCTTCCAATCAGTAAAGATGTAGCAAATTTCTGGAGTGGGAAATATGCGATCCTGTTGATATTTCTGAGTTGGTTAGATTTCTTAGCCTTGACTACGGTGCTGTGTGAGAGTTAAGGAGAAAGCCAAAAATAGCAGAAATTGTATGGAATAGAAGTCATGGGAGCTTCATCACTGGAGGCTTTTAAGAAGAGATTGGACTGCCATTTGTTAGAAATGGTATAGAGTCTCTTGCTTGGGTGGGGAGTGGGGCTGGACTAAATGACCTACAGGGTCCCTTCCAACTCTGTGAATATGTTATCTGTTAGCAGATATGTAAATTCTCAATAACCATTCAAGTGCCAGGACAAGACTCCTTGAATTCAAGGGAAGGCTAAGAAGAAAAAGTGACAAGTTTAAATCATGCCTGGTGTAAGTAGGGGTTGTACTTAAGCATACAGTAGGCAGTTGAGAAATCAACTCATTAAACTGGTTTCAGGATACTCTTACATAGCAAAGAGGTGTCTGGGGTTTCTAAAGTCATAAGACAAGTTAGCCAGTGTTAAATAAGGGCATTTGTCATTTATTGTTTAATGCTAGTCAGAGAAGCCAAACAGCCTAGGACATTTTGGATTTGGGAGTCTTTTGTGCAGGATTCTTTTCTGCTTTACACTAACAGAAATCCTGTTCAGTAGATCCTATTCCATTGATTATTGCAGGGGTCTTCAAACTTGACAGCTTTAAGACTTGTGGACTTCAACTCCCAGAATTCCTCCTCCAGTCATATTAGCTTAGAAATTCTGGGAGTTGAAGTCCACAAGTCTTAAACTTGCCAAGTTTGAAGACCCTTGATTATCGCATGCTGCTGGTTAACACCATTTTTAAAAACATTGTTGGTTCCCCTTTTAAATTTCATTGAATGTGTTCACTTAGGCATGGGTGCAAACTGATCTAAGAATCTCTCTCCCTGTCTCTGTCTCAATCTCTCTTTCTTTCTCATCTCTGTCTGTGCTGCCTGTCTGTCTGTCTGTCTGTCTGTCTATCTATCTATCTATCTATCTATCTATCTATCTAATCTCTATCTCTTATCTATTTATCATCTGTTTGCCTGTCTGTCTGTGTCTATCAATTTACCATCTTTTCTCTTGTGTCAAAGATATGGAATCCTGATAGTGATATTACAATATTTAGTTTCATACTCTAACTTGAAATTCAATTTATGTCTGGCTGTATCTTATTTCTAATCATTTGTGGAATGTAGAAATCTTCTGCATTTCTGCTGGAAAGGGCAGGAGAATAAAAAAGGCTTCTGCTATAATCTTCATGACCCTCTCAGGATGCTACATTGCATGTATCTGTAATTTTCTAAAAGCAATAATATAAACATTACAGCTTTAAAGTCTGGGGTATGTGGAAGAAGCAGCTAGCATACCACTTTATTCCCTCCATAATTTCAGTTCCAAATATATTTTTATCTCTAGTAGGCTTCCAATAGAAAATTGAATTTGCATATAAATGTATGTTTTGGTCAGCATTAAATGATAACCTGGGACATTCTGAAATTTCCAGCATGAATGAATGAAGTTACTGATTGATACAACTTAATTGGAATATGGTATAATACATACCACACACCATATTCCACAGTGACTATGTTCAAGCATTGTTGAAAACCAGATAAGTGAAATAACTAATGCCTGCCTTTGCACAAACTGGGAAACTTGGCTAGATGTATCCTTGCTTATTATAAACTTAGCTTACTCTGATTTAGCTTTATTTTTTGATCATGGTTCTTAGTATATAGGGAACCCAGGCAATGAATGAATTCAGTAATCAAGTTAAATATGGTCTGTGTAAATGCATTCATTGAGTAATATATACCAAATGACTTATCTATAAAACAGCTGCACTGATGATTTTATGTCAGGGACAGCATAGAATCTAATTCTGTGCCAAAAATCTATCTTGTATCTCCTCCAACAATTTCCCTGCGAAAGAGGCTTCTGTTCTTTTAACTTTTTCTCAGGATACTGAAGAATTTCCTTTTGTAAGTGTTTTTGACAAGACCGGTGATTTGAATTGCAAAAAATCATATTCAGTAGAGGGCAGCAAAGAGTTACAGAAACTTCTAGTCTTCCAAGCCATCTAGTGGTCATGGAGATGATTCTGCCAAAATACGGTCAATTCATGCTCTGAAAAAGCCATAGGAAAGAAATTCCTTTCTTATATCTACCCATGAGATTTACTGGAAGTTAGAGACACTTTGAGGCACACCCCATTGGACATACTGCAATTAAATAACTGCAAAACCACTCATAAGAATGTCTATGGAGATTCTCAGTCATCCAGGTCATGGTTTCCCAAAGGTGCTTTTTCCTAGAGGCATTTGGTCTTTCGGGTTTTTCTTTGAAGACATTTCGCTTCTCATCCAAGAAACATCTTCAAAGAAAAAGCCGAAAGTCCAGTTGCCTCTTGAAAAAAGCACCTCTGGGACACTCATAAGAATGTCAGTGAAATTGTCTTCTTGATTAAAAAAATATCAATTTTTTCCCCAGAAAATTAAAATTGGAATTTCTCTCTCACACACACCATCTTTCTTTCTTTCTTTCTTTCTTTCTTTCTTTCTTTCTTTCTTTCTTTCTTTCTTTCTTTCTTTCTTTCTTTCCTTCCTTCCTTCCTTCCTTCCTTCCTTCCTTCCTTCTTTTTCTTTCTTTCTTCTTTCTTTCTTTCTTCTCTCTCTCTCTCTCTCTCTTCTCTTCTCTCTCTCTCTCTCTCTCTCTCTCTCTTTCTTTCTTTCTTTCTTTCTTTCTTTCTTTCTCCTTCCTTCCTTCCTTCCCTCCCCCCCCTTCTCTCTCACACACACATTTTCAGGTCTTTTAAAGAACCTCTTGGAAATGGTTCATAGCATTTATGTATTCTCTGTACTTTACACATAAGAGATCTATACTTTTCATACATTATCTGGACAATATCTAAATTATCCAAAGAAGTACAAAGATAATTATACTTACATGTTAAGTGGGAGAAAGGGATAAGATTCACTGACCTCCATAAAGCACAATGTAGTATTCTTTGTGACTTGAAAGCTGAAAGCAGAAAACTCTTGCTGCATATAAATTATGAACTGTAGAACTCATCATTTAAACCGCCCAAACTACCTCTCTTGATTTTTAAAGGTTTAGCTCTGTGAAAGATCTCTGCAACAATCTGTTTGATGATTCTAATATAATGCTTGTTCATTAAGTTACTGTTAATATCCTAGCTGGTATCTTTTTCCAGTGACTTTTGTGTATTATGTATTTAAATTCAGTTCTTCATCCAGATCTTGCCTGATAGATTCTTGCTCTGCTTCTTTCTGCACTGATTATTAAGTTCTTGGTGGACTAATAGTCACGTAGGACTGGATTTGATGTAATTCTTCCCAGGACATGACAGAAGGATGATCTGGTGTGTGACAAATAATCAGGCTCCTGGTTATTAGGCTTTTTTTGCCATCCCTAGGCAAAAATCCTAGGCAGTTCCTTCCTCCTAGGGAAGAAATGAAAGTTGAACCCATTTTCTTGGGTAACTACTGGATTTCAGAGCAAAAAGAGCCAATTGTGCATTGAAAGTCCCGACTGTATACTCCCTCCAAATAAAAAGTGGATTGTTTGTCTGTTAGTTTAAGGTGGGAGTGTCAAACTTGATTTCATTGAGGGCCACATCAGGGTTGTGTTTGACTTCATGGGGCAAGGGTGGGTGTGGCCAGCTTAACATCACTCATTTCGGGGGTGCCTATGGCGGCCCGAGCACACTGCCAATGAAAACACTCTCTGTTTTGGCTGCAATGGCCTCCTGCAACCCTCCACCAGTGAAAATGTAGCTCAGGAGGCCCTGGCTCTCCAAGCTCTGTTTTCACTGGCAGAGGCACTGTAGGCCGATCCTTCACAGTTTCCAGGACAGCCCTGTGGGCCAGATCTAAGCACCCCATGGGCCGGATCCAGGGGTGGGATCCAACAGGGTTAACTACCGGTTCGTGGTGATTTACAATGTTTTACGATGTTTGGTGATTTACGATGTGCTTCTCTGCATGCTGCGTGGTGCCTGTAAATCTTCATCAGCAGCATTTGAAAGCCTGCTTTTCCACTGCAGCTGTGCCTCACACAGCAGCTGAACTTGAAAAAGCAGGAAATAAAGATCAGGTAAGAGCCTGGGCAGTGGTTGGGCCAAAACAACAGCAGACATCGAACTGGTTCTATGTCTGCTGCTCTTCAGAACTACCGGTTCTACAGAACTGGACAGAACTGGTAGAAACCCACCCCTGGCTGGATCCAGTGGTGGGATTCAAATTTTTTTACTACCGGTTCTGTGGTTGTGGCTTGGTAGGCATGGCATGGCTTGGTGAGTGTGGCTTGGTGGGTGTAGCTTGGTGGGCGTGGCAGGGGAAGGATACTGTAAAATCTCCATTCCCTCCCCACTCCTGGGGGAAAGTTATTACAAAATCTCCATCCCCACTGCACTAACCTGCTTTCCAGCTCCGTTCTCCTGTGCAGGGCAACCAAAGAAGACCCAGCCGATCAGCTGGGACATGGGAGGCAGAGACTAGATGGGGGCAGGGCCAGTCAGAGGTGGCATTTGCCGGTTTTCCAAACTACTCAAAATTTCTGCTACTGGTTCTCCAGAACTGGTCAGAACCCGCTGAATACCACCTCTGGCTGGATCCAACTGCTGGGCCTTGAGTTTGACACCCCTGGTGTAAGGATATGTCCATAAAACAATGTGTACAATCTTTTTATTCATTGCCACAATTGGGATGTCCTGCATGAACTTCAGCCAGAATACCTCAGTTTCTGATTATGTTCTTTTGACAGGCTGTGTGCACACTTGCACAAGCTCCTCCTGTCTCCTTTTTGCAGAAGCATAGCACTGGAGTTGTATTTCACATATGTCTTCAACCCACTGCATTCCATGCCTGAAAATACAAACTTCTGCACTTGGAGATAAATTACAGTTATTACTAACTCATCCAATAGAGAAATGTAGAATCACTCTGGAACTACTGTTTTCATTAGATTAGCTTGAACAGCAGCAATCTGTATGGCTGCAAAGATCTATGCTGTTCTCTTGCTGAAGGGGATCACTTTATACTCCAGATGTTGTAAACATGCAGTACACTACATTTCTGTGATACCTATAAAGATTTCCCACTAGGGAAGGGAAGGAAAACCCCTATGTCATTAATACAGCTATGGCAGCTTTTCTAAAATGATTAGAAAAGGGAAATTAATAATGGTATAGTATGAAAGAAGCACTGCCACACTCCAGGAATGCTACATTACTAGCATCCTTGATTTACTGGATTCTCCTTGCTTTCCATCTTCTTTAAAGGTTATCATTTTTGTGTAGGCAAGTAGGTGGTCAAGTCTTATAGCTGGGGGAAATGCACCTGCCACTGTGCACATCAGCAGGTGCAAATAAGCAGGTGAGCATCTTCACCCACACTGTCCACCAACATGAGCACACCTGAGTGCTCTCCTTTACACCTATCAAACCATCATCTATCTCCAGAAGTGACATTTCTTTTGAGAGCAATAGGCAGCAGCTCTGAGCATCTTTCAAAGACAACATAGCAAGGAGCATCTTATCATCTTTCATTCTTGCAGCAAAAGGGTAAGGACATTAACCACGCTGTCAAAACCATTAGGATCTGTTGGGGAGACACACAATTCCTACCCTGCTAAATAGGGAACCAACGGTTAATTAATGAAATCACTATGCCTTTGTTATCACTGGTGAACAAGCCCAGACATTCTTGGGGGAAAAAAAACACGTTATGGTGTTCTCTATATACATACATTCTCAACTTTCAAAGCCTCAAGTTCTTAATGTTTTCAATGTGGTTTGATCCTCCCCTGATTGGCACATGAAATTTACAAGACAAAATATGTCACATTTTAAAACTGCAATATGTTATGACAAGGATTTTTTTCTTGTCCTTAATCAACATTTAAAAAAAAACAGGACCTTATAAAATACAACCATACATTTTTTTTGAAACAGATAAAGACAAGAGCCCATCAATTCTCTAAGAATATAAATATTCATTACTCCAAAGCCTTCTCAAATCTGAAAATATTTCACCTTCTCTTATAGGAACATTCATGTTTAGTTTCCAACTGAAGAGTAAAATTAACCCTTTGCCCATCATCCATAATCATAGCAACTAGTGAATATCACATGACCATCAAACATGGGGTATTTGGCTGATCGAATTATAATTGTTATTAATAGTTTTGTTTTTCATCCTGTTATATATATATATTTTAAATTACATTTATATGCCGCCCTTCTCTGAAGACTCAGGGCGGCTTACAATTTTTGGGATACAACCCAATGCACTCAGCAATAGCCTTCATTCCATTTCCATATTGACACTGTATAAACTGCTGAAGTGTAAGTTGAAATAATAAATACTCCCCATGAACACATGTTGAAAGTTTTGAATGTAAGGAATTTGGTGAGAAAGAGGGAAAGAGCACCTGCCCTTTGAATTGGGATTACCCCAGAATTCAGTGCAGTCCCCATGCTGTTTGTGTTCCCTAAATCCTTGAAGACTTGTCATGCATAAGTAACTGGAAACACAAGTTTAGTTCAAGGCCCTTCAAGTTTATTACATGCTATCTACACACCAGAATTTGATCTACTAATGGTCAAGGCAAATCAGCACTAAATAAACGTCAAATAATTCAAGGAGGCACAATGGTCGTTGATTCCCAAAACAGAAATAATGTTATTTAGGCTACAACCCCCGACCTATCTCTACACCCCTCTCCCTGGCCCTTTAGCTCAAGTCTGTGTCATCCCTGAAGCAATGTGAAGAGAAACCTCCTTAGAGGAAAACAACAAGGAGAAAATGGCCACAGTTAGGGGTTCAGGGTCAACAAGTATATTATCTGTCTTAATATACCTTTGCCAAACAGTTTCAGTTGTCATGAGATTTGTGTAACTTTCACTTGTATGTAACCACAAGGCAGGTTGGCTTTATGACCATATGGCTCTCTCTGTAAAAATAAATATATATTTTAGCAGCAGGTGCAGAAGGTGTAAACAGCATGTTACCCACCACTGTCTCTGCTCCCAAGGGGATTGCTATGCTCTTTGACACACAAACAAGCACCCACAGTGCCCTTCTGATAACTATGATATATTTTGTTATTTTTAAGCTGAAACCAAAAATCATGAGGTCAAGACTTTGATGCGGAAAGCAGGTTTCAAACCATCTGCTTTCTTTATTCTACAGAACATTTTAGAGGGAATATCTCAAAAGCTTGGTGGAATTGAGATACATTTCTCCAGAATACAGAAGGGTGGATTGTTAAGGAAGATTCTGAGTCACATTTTAAACATGAAAAAAGGAAGGAAGAAGTAGATGCCTTTTGTTAGGGATCAATCATCAATTATTTATCAATTCAAACTTTCAGTTAGGTTCAACAGAAGATCCTGTTTTATGCTGCATGTCAGGATCACATCACTTTCTGGTGGCTTCTTTATCTCCCACAAATCACTTTCCAGTGGAATGAGCAGAATATAATAAACTCATGGGAAAGTTTTAGATTCAACAGAGAACTCCCCAATTTATGTCTATCATGCAAAGCTTTTATTTATTTAAAAAAAACTATTTTTTATTTTAATGTTTTTGATTTTAAACTCCCCAATATTGACAAGTGAAGTTTCCAATGCTGAATTTCCATTTCTAACCTCAGCGGGAGAAATCAAAACAAACCTGTGCCATAGGTGCTCTTTCAAGAGGCAACTGAACTTTCTTTGTTTTTCCTCAAAGATGTTTCACTTCTCCTCTAAGAAGCTTCTTCCATTCTGACTTAAAGAAGCTTCAGAACTGAAGAAGATTCTTGGATGAGAAGTGAGACATCTTCAAGGAAAAACAAAGAAAATCCAGTTGCCTTTTGAAAAAGCACCTCTGGGGCAACTGTGACCTGGATGACTGAGAATCTCCATTGACACAACAAACCTATTTGGATTCTGATGTTACTGGGGTCCATAGAATTAAAAAAGGTATTAAATAACTCTTTTTCAGATGCAATGATATATTTCTTGCTGGCAATGAAGGAGAAAAGTCACTTTGATGTGTGCTAAATAAAATTCAGGGTTATTTTATTATTGCTGGCAGGAAACCTGAGTATATCCAAAGCAGGCCTTTGAACCTTGCTGTGGATATTGCTCCTGATTTAACCAAATTTTATTACTTGCCCCTTTGCTGAACTCTGCATCCTAGAGCCACGGTGACACATGGTTAGAAGGCAGTACTGCAGGCTACTTCTGTTGACTACCGGCTGCCTGCAGTTCAGCAGATCAAATTGTTCAGAGTATTGCAGCGTAAAGTCAGCACCAGAAAACTAAACATAGATCACTAAAGCTTCATTTAACTTCTTTATAAACATAGTAAACTTTACAATACCAGTTGTAGATTTCTCCAACATGGAGCAAATCAAACAGAAGCAGACATGTTACAGGTTCAGAGCAGAACAGCAACTCAAGAACTCAGAAATAGACATCAGTTTCACTTCAGTTCAGCAGGCAAACAAGCAAATTATTTTCTCTTTCACTTTGGAGCTGAGCACAGAACAGAGACATCCACACCCAGACTCCCTCTTTAAGTTTCAGCCCTCAATTCAGCTCTCATTGACTGACCTTGTTACTAAACCCTATTCCAGTTCATGAATATATTCTGACACAAATCTCACTAGGCTCAAGGTAGTCTCAGCCTTCCATCCTTCTGAGGTGAGTAAAATGAGGACCTAAATTGTTGGGGACAATATGCTGACTTTGTACACTGCTTAGAGAGGGCTGCAAAGCACTGTAAAGTAGTATATAAGTCTAAATTGTTTGCTATTGTTTTGCCTGAAGGAAACACACTGTTTCCCCATGTTATGATCTGTGTGACAATTGCATCTCCTGCCTTGGCAGCTGAGAATGCTTATTTTTGCCCATTGGTTTACCCACGTTTGTTATAAGAAGCTATAATCATATATCCACTAAACTGATTGCCATTCTGGCATAGAAAAAGAATTAAAATAAAATGCAGTTGCATTAACACTGAGAAGTTATTCTCATGCATTTCCAATAAATATAAAATTGTGATGATCATCTTTCCGGTGATTTAATGCCAACGTCTGAAAAATTAATATACTCAAGGAACCCATTATAAAGCGGAACAAATTCAAATCACTCATATATGTGGCAAAGACAAACCTCTGAAAAGAATGGAAAAAACTCAGTCTTAAATATTATAATTGCAATGTGTGAATTATCCTCCCTTGAATACAACCATCCCCCCTCCCCATAACAATTCTGTATGCTAAAGCTTATAATCAGGATGAAACAAAAGTCAACGCATTGAAAGGGGAAAATTACAAGATGACGAGAGGGAAATAAAAGAACACTGATGACAATTTTGCTGATTGAAGATGGAACTGTAGTGGCAGAACCTTACAATGGAACACTGCAATTGGGTTCACATATCAAATTAAGCCATGATTTAACTATGGTTTACTGTATATAGTTTACTCCATATGAAGAACGGCTGCAGATTTTGGTTCTGGCTAATCTAAAGAAAAGAAGAATTAGGGGTGACATGATAGCAGTATTTCAGTATTTGAGGGGCCGCCACAAAGAAGAGAGAGGTCAAATTATTCCCCAAAGCACCAGACGGCAAGACAAGTAATAATGGTTGGAAACTGATCAAAGAGAGAAGCAACCTGGAATTAGGGAGAAACTTCCTAACAGTGAGGACAATTAACCAGTGGAACAGCTGGCCTTCAGAAAGAGTGGATGTTCCCATCACTGGAAGTTTTAGGAAGAGTCTAGATGGTCACTTGTCTGTGATTTTATAGGTTCTCCTGCTTGAGCAGGAGGCTGGACTAGAAGACCTCCAAGGCCCCTTTCAGCTCCTATCCTATCCAATCCAATCCTATCCTATCCTATCCTATCCTGTCCTATCCTATTCTAAATATAATAGCATTGGTTGCGTTGGTACAGTGTGCTAAGCCAAAACTCAAGCCAAGCATATAAGGTTATCTGTGGACATTGGTTACAGATAGTCCTCGACTTATGACCAATTTGTCAACCATCCTACTAATGGACCCAATAAAAACAGGCATCTTCAGGAACTTTAAAATCCCAAAAGCAAAACTTTATCAAGTACATCATTTTGGCACTTGAAGAAAAGCAAAACCAACTTGATTTTTTTCCTGTGCAACCCTACATAGTTAAAGATGAGTTTCATCCCCTCTTCCCATGGAACAGGTCACATTGTCCAATTGGGAATCAGCCTTTTGTTTCAAGAAGAGTCCACATCTTGGCAGACACTTGCAGAAGTGTCCTTGGCTCTCACGGTTGAAGATTATAGCCTCAGCCTTCCATCTCAGCCTTCCCTCCCACCCAGTTTTTGGCAAGTTGAAAAGCATTAATAGTCACAGGAAACAAGCATATTTCAATCTTGACATAGTTGTTTAGAGGCATTTGAAGTTAATGGATGTCCAAAAAGTTACTTAAGAACCAATTCTAAAGTTTTGAGCCATGTGACTATATTTTGGGCATTTGGCAACCAGCCTGCACTCATGGCTGTTTGCAGTATCCTGCAAACCACATTTGCAGGATACTGCAAGCAGCCATGACCACAGGCTAAGACCACATTTTGTTCCCCAAAAACTGTCCCTTAATTCCAGTTTCTGACAAAATGACCCTATAGTGAAAAAGGGGCTTACTTAATGACATCTGCATTCACTTTACGACCATCATGACATGACTGGAATTATCAGGCTCAATTACTATCTTACATCAAGATATTGTATTGTAATTGGAAAGTAGCTGTTTTGGATGCACCCCTCTTGATCGATTATTTGATTGATTGGTCTTTTTAAAACCACTGCATGGTAAGGCAGAAAAAGTAGAAATTTCTGTTTTGTTTTTAATTCCCCATTAAAATTCCCTGCTATCGTTTTGGCAGAGAAAAGGGCTATCTCAAACAAAAACCACCAAGACTCCAAAGAGCTTGTTCATGCATTATACAAAACCAATCTTTGCACAACATGCCCTAATCAGCTGACTTCACACAACTCAGCAAGATATAAACCATGGTTTATAAACCCGAAATGCCTGTGGCACACATACTATTAAACTACAATGTGATTCGTTTGCCTTTGACTTAATGTGCTTTATGAATTCATATGATTTGTCTTTGTGTCATTTGTAAGTCAGGCGGAGATGTAGTTTTCCACAGCAGTTCTTATGATAGCTGGGTTGCAGTCCAGTTAAAGCTATAAAGGGCCAAGTAGCCATTTTTGGAAATCAGCTGGAAACTGAGTGTCTTTCCAGGTGGATTTTATGAGGCCAGGCAATAGGCCAGCTGTTGTGCTTTGAACCAACTGCAGTTTAGGGGTGATGCTCAAAAGCAGACACATAATCTTATGACCCAAGAACAATTCAAATGTTTGCAAGATCACCAACCATAAGGTAATCACAGACACGTCCATAATTGACTCCAGTGAAGGGCAGTGCCTTTTAAATTAAATTTGAACAGTGGAGAGCACAGCGGAATTTGACATTGATTTGATTTGAGGGCCCTCTGCATTGAACCCACTCGGTGGTAGCTCTATGGAAACTGCACATCGCACTTAAAACACAACAACAACAAAAATCACCCTTGTTCGATTTCTCCTTCTTTTGCCAAACCCTTCCACAAGGAAGGTCACTAGCGCCTATATTCATTCCTTATCTCGTGACATTTTCAAGACAGACTTTGTGCATGGTGTTCATTCGCTAAGCATTACACAACCTCTTCACATCCTTCAGATTGATATACAGCTCTCTTATCGCTCTCCCAAACACATGCATTGCTGTCAGACAAGAGGCTGCAAACTCAGTGAAATAATGGTTCAAAGGGAGATCATAGATCTGTGTCGTGGTGTCTCCTCCTTTAGTCAGAAAGAGCCTTTTTTGTCTTTGGATTTCTATTTTGCTGGCAACCCTCTTGCTAAATATATTAGGAACACTTAGAGCAGAAGCAGAGTTTGGTCAGCTCAGAAGATTTCCATTGCATATAAATTCACCTTAATGCTGGGGGCAGGGGTACCACCATTCACTTATCCATAATATGGTTTGTTTGGTCTTTGCTTAGGATAATCTAACCATTATTATGGTTAGAATCTAACCATTATTATCTGCAAACCATAGATTATGGCCTAGAGCTTTGCATGTATCTATTTAATTATGGCTTAATAAAAAAAGTGTAGTTAAACTAAGCAACCATATTAGGGTGTCATCAAGTTTAAATCCAGTTATCTGATTTAATAGACAAATACACAGCATTTAAAAGTACACTTGGTACTTTTAAAATAAGCATAAGGATAAATAAGGATAATATTTTGGTGAGTTTTTAATCTAAGAATTCTATTGCTTATTTAATAAGAATGAAAGGAGTGCATAACTATAGTGTTATAGGCACAGGAAATCAGGAGCCAGGTTTAAAGCATGCTAATAAATTGTACAAGAATTTGAACTACTAACGATCAAAGCAAATTGGTGGTAGATATGAGTCAATGGAATTCAAGGTAGGATGGACTTAGATCTCTTGTGGACATAAAGGGACTCAACACTGATGATGCTCTTGACCCCTCCCTCCGGCTCAGCCTGGTCATCTCCTACATATATTTATATTTACACCTTAGTCTGAGAAATATAGAAAACAACCCAGCTTTTCTCCTGAAGTCTTCAAAGAATGCATTCCTTAAGCATTGCTCAGCATAAAACATTTCTGATGCTCATAAAAAAATCACTAAGGTCACATATCATACTAAGCCATAAATCTTTATTTATACATACCACAATGGTTATGTTCATGCAATAGACTAAGCCAACCCAACCAATCAGTTGTATGAGCTGTGATGGCATGGTGGTTAGAATGCAGTTTTGCAGGCTAATTCTGCCAACTGCCAGCAGTTCAATTCTGACCAGCTGAAAGTTGACTCAGCTTTCCATCCTCCCGAGGTGGGTAAAATGAGGATCCAGATTGTTGGAGACAATATTGCTGACTCTGTAAACCACTTAGAGTAAAGCACTGTGAAGAGGTATATAAGTCTAAGTGTTATTGCTATGTTGATTTAGCAAAATTTGTGAATCAATCAAGTTCTTTTTTTAAAAAAATAAGGCGATTCCATCTTGCTTCTACAAGCTTTTCCAGGCATTTTCACATTCAATTTGTATGCATGTTTGTATCTCAGCATGCACGTTTTGGATACATTTTTCCTCTTGGTCTGGATTTAGATATCTCTACCGAGAGCTCCAGTTTTACAATTATATCTGCAGATTACATTATTTTTATATTAGTGAGAGGGAGTATCTCAATTTCTAAATGCACAGTGCAGTTATTTTCAGAAGGAAACAGGTAGAAATATATCCTTGGAGAATTAGAAGACAGTCAGTGATTGACACTTGGTGCTCATATTTATTCCATGGAGGATTTTGAGATGCCTTTCAGCGATGGGAAGTGACTCTACTGCTTATCTTTGTTTCCCCAATGGAGTGTTAAACCATATTGTATATGTCAATTTCTTCCTCAAATATCAGCTAAAGAATGATATCCATGTAGTTGTGCTCATCTAATTTTCAGCACAATGTACCGTTTCATTTAATCTTTTAACTTGGCTGATATCATCCTGGGTTCTCCTGGAGCTTGAACTAAATAAATCAAATCCCATCTATGTCTTCGGATCAAAGGCCACCATTAAAAAAAAAAGTTATTTGTTTTCCTCATCGTACACTCATCCTCGGCATTAAATTCCCTTGCACGCTTTCTCCCTTCTTAAGAACAAAACAACACAAAATTTTAAATAAAAATTAGAGGTATCCTAGATACCCATCCAATGGAGAGTTGTGATGTTTGAGATTACAAAGCAGTCTGTAAAATATCTGTCTGGAGAACAATTGGGCAAAACAATTGAGTCCTTTGGGAGAGAGCGGGGCATATAAATCCCATCAAATAAATAAATACATAAATAAATAATGAAAGGAGCCTTAAACTGTCTTTTTCTAATAGTACATTGAAATTATTAATAGACACTCAATCTCTCAAGAGACTGCCATCTCATCAGCCATTGTCCTCCTCTTGCAGAGTATATATTGCTTTTTATTTAGTTATTTATTTAATGGTGTGTATATTCATTCATTTATTTATTTCTTCAGCATGTATGGCTGCCCATTCAGTGCATGACCCTGGACAGTTAACAATCCATTCAAAACTACAACAAATAAGCAAAACCAATTAAAAACATCACATTGTTCTCAGGGTGTCTCAAGGAGTGTCCCAAAGATTACACCATCAAGTCAGGTTCACTAACATCATGGGAAAAAGGCTGAGAAAAACAAAGTAGGTTTTGATCATTAATAATTAGAATAGTGTTAGATATATATCTTGCTTTTATAAAGGGGATGGGCAACATACAGGTAGTCCTCAACTTATGATCAACAAATGAACCCAAACATTTTACTGCTAAGTGAGACGGTTGTTAAATGAGTTTTGCCATACTTTATGATCTTTCTTCCCATAGTTGTTAAGTGAATCACTGCAGTTGTTAAGTTAGTGACATGGTTGTTAAGTGAACCTGGCTTGCCTACTGAAATGTCCTTGTCAGAAGGTTTCAAAGGGTGATCTCATGACCCTGGGACATTGCAACCATTATATATATGAACCAGTTGCCAAAGGTCCAAATTTGGATCACATGTCTATGTAGATACTGCAGCGGTTGTAAGTGTGAAAAAGAGTCATAAGTCACTTTTTTTTCAGTGCCATTGTAACTTTGAACAGTCACTCGACAAACAGTTCAAGTTGTCCACACACATCAACAAGTAAGTGAGGCAATTGGAATCCCCCAATAAATTTCTGTGGCTGAGAATAGAACTGATTCTGGGTATTCACAATGCCAGTCTAATGATCCATTATTACATACATGTAGTTCTTGATTAATGACAATTAACACCAGTAGTTCCAATGGTGTTCATTAAGTGAGATATCATATGACTGTGACTTATGATTTCACTTCCACCTTCTCTGCTTGTCGAAAGCTGGCTCTGAAGCACACACAGGGCAATTAGGGGATCTTGGAGCACGATGACGGTACTAAAAGACCTAGTTGTCAAGTGCCCAAATCTCAATCACATAACTTTGGGATACTGCAACAGTTGAAAGTGTGAGGACCATAAAGTTACTTTTTCAGAATTGTTATTACTTTGAACAGTTGCAAAAGAGGATAGTCATTAAGTGAGGACTACCTATATTATAGCAATGGGTTTACTTACCAGTTATTAATTGTTAGCATGCCTTACATTTCTTTTTTTCTTATTTTGGAATGGTTGTGGTGTTTTGGTTGTAAATAAAATCAGATAATCCCCATAGCTCATTTTTATTTGGATGTAACCTGCATTGGATTTCCAGCCAATCCAGCCAAGACAGAGTGGTTGTGCATACCGGCATCCCGGTCCAGTTTTGAGGTTCCATCTTTGGTCATGGGGGAGGAGGTGTTACCCCCCGTGGACAGGGCATGGAACCTGGGGGTTCTCCTGGACTCACGGCTCAAGTTGGAGGAGCAGGTGGGAGCCGTGGCCAGGGGGGCCTTTGCCCAGGTCTGGCTGGTTCGCCAGTTGCGCCCATAACTGGACCAGGATGCCCTGCGCACGCACGATCACTCAGGCGCTCGTGGTCTCCCGACTGGACTACTGTAACACTCTCTATTTAGGGCTGCCCTTGCATACCACTTGGAGGCTTCAGCTGGTGCAGAATGCGGCGAGTTATGGGAGCCTCCCGATACTCCCATGTCACACCCCTCCTGCGTGGCCTGCATTGGCTTCCGGTTGCCCTCCGGGTGAGGTTCAAGGTACTGGTTTTAACATTCAAAGTCCTGCATGGCATGGGTCCAGGATATTTACGAGAACGACTCCTCCCAGCATCAAGTACCAACCGCCCTGTATGGGTGCACAGACGGGGTCTCCTCAGGGTGCCATCTGCGACTCAATGTCGCTTGGTGGGAACCCGGGGGAGGGCCTATTCTGTGGCGGCCCCTGCTCTATGGAATCTTCTTCCGCTGGAGCTCTGGTTGGCTCCCGATCTCCGCACCTTCCGCCATGAGTTAAAAACCTGGCTGTTTTTACAATCTGGGCTATGTTGACTCTTGGGGTTTTGCTTTTAACTTGGGGGTTTCAATTGCTTATAACTTGTTTAATATAATTTTTAAGTAATTTATTGTTGTACTGTATTTTAGTTGTGAGCTGCCCCGAGTCCTTTGGGAGAGGGGGCAGCATATAAGTCAAATAAATAAATAAATAAATAAATAAATAAATAAATAAATAAATAATCTGATGGTTCCATTTCCGAGTATATCTATTTAGGACTAAATTGTTGGGGAAAAATGCATCTTGCTATAGAATTATTATGCAATATTCCTTGGACCAGAGCAAATACCACCATCCCTTGACCTTTAAGACTTGTATGAATTAATGTCTAGAATAAAAGAGTTTCCAAAGGGGTAGCCATATTAGTGTCTCACAGCAAAAAAAATGACAAAGAAGTTTGTGACACTTTACAAATAGTCTAAGCTATTGTGAGAAAATGTGTGTTTAATCAAATGTAGAGTTTGAGGAGCCAGTAATGCACAAAACCATAGCTTCTGTCACAGGAGGAAGTGAATTGTTAGGTGTGAAAAATCAGGTCCACACATGTGAAGGTCCAATTAAACTGATTCATTGAAAATCACTTCTATATACAGGAATTTTCTCAAGTAATGTATGATTAACATCTGCTTGGAGTTAGATAAGGGTCAACAAAATTCAAGGAAGATTGTGCTTAGTTCACTTTGACTATGTAGAGATTCTATGTTGATTCCTCTTTTAACTCTATCCCAGTTTCTGCCACTCTGTCTCCTACATGAACAGTAATAAAATGGGAGATGGAGACCAAAATATTGTTCTTTTCTTCTTAAGGACGGCCATCTTGAGATCAGTGGAACAGTTCCTACATTTTTTTTGTAACCCTCCTTTCTTCAGTCAAATCTCTATTTATTTATTCAGAACCAGTACTTGGGCATTACTGAATAATGGCAACAGACAGCATGTCGGAGAATGACTTGACCTTATCTCTCTAATACAGTTATTAAAAATAGAAAACTGACTAATTCTGATATTGCAGAGTTACAATTGCACTATTTTTAAGCATGTAGAATCTTTGCAGTGATTATTAATTCTGAGCAAATGGATAGTTCTCCTCAGCTACTTTATCATTTACATAGTCTAACAAGTTTTCAAATGAGTCATAATGCAGGCTTATTACCAATCCCATATCCAATCCTGAATTATCCATATTAAAAAGCTTGGTCATGAAAAATTTACAGTGCTCGTCTTATTGATATCTTAATTTCTAATATGTGCCCTTAGTGGAGTGGTTAAAACAATGAAGTGTCAAGGCTCAGACTAATGAACTCAACCAGTTCAAAGTTGACATGAAGACAGTTTAAGATTCTACCATGAGGCTCACTAAATGCCCTCATGCCCTCGTCATTTCCCATTTGGACTACTGCAATGCTCTCTACATGGGACTGCCCCTGAGGACCACCCGGAGGCTTCAACTTGTCCAGAATGCAGCAGCGCGGGTTGTGAGGGGAGGTTCCTGATACTCCCATGTTACACCCCTCCTCGTGAGCTGCACTGGTTACCAGTTGCCCTCCGGGTGAGATTCAAGGTGCTGGTGTTAACCTATAAAGCCCTTCATGGCATTGGACCGGGATATTTGCAGGAAACCCTTCTGCCGATAACAACTTCCCAATGACCCATACGCTCCCACTGGCTGGGCCTTCTCGGGGTGCCATCAGCCAGTCAATGCCAGCTGGCGGCGCCCAGGGGTAGGGCCTTTTCTGTGGTGGCACCCACCCTTTGGAACAAGCTTCCCCTGGAGCTCCGGATGGCCCCTGACCTCCGATCCTTCCACTGCGACCTAAAAACTTGGCTGTTCCAACTAGCCTATCCAGACTGATGGAAAAGGGGGGAGGGTCTTTAGTGGTTGTCTATATACTTTAATTCGATCTATGAAATTGGCAACTTAATTAACTTTAATATTTATTTATATTGTTTATTTTTTAGTATTGTAAGCCGCCCTGAGTCCTTCGGGAGATAGGGCGGCATATAAATCTCATAAATAAAATAAATATATAAATAAATGAATTTCAACTTATATAGGTCGGAGAGTATCCATGATGTATTCCTCACCACAATTCAGAAATGATTTGCTGTGGTTATCTTCCAATATATGTTTTGTTTCCTAATCTAACCAGAACTAAAGTGATTTCCTGATGGTCTGCATACATAGAACCAGCAGTGGGATCCTACCTGTTCCACTACTGGGTCGGTGATCATGTGCACATGTGCGCACACCTAATGCATGCACACCTTTGCCCCCACCAGCTGAGGCCTGCAGTGCCAATCAGTTGAGAGGATAAAAGAAGAGCAAAGCATAGGGGCTGGTGGGAGGGTTGATCCTGCACTTTTCTCCTCTCAGCTGATCGTCAGGGGCTTATTTTTTTTACTACCGGTTGGCTGAATCAGTCTAAACCTGTAGCATGCCACCACTGCATAGAACATAAGTTATAGAATCATAGGGCTGAAAGAGACCTTGGAGGTTTTCTAGTTCAACCCGCTGCCCAGGGTAGGAGTTATTATATACCATTCTGGACAAATGGCTGTCCATTTCTTGAAAAATCTCTAGTGATGGAGCACCCACAACTCCTGGAGGCAAGCTGTTCCATTGATTAATTGTTCTCACTGACAGAAAATATCTCCTTACTTCTAGGTTGGGTCTCTTTTTAACAAGCTTCCATCCATTACTTCTTGCCTGCCATCTGTTTTTTTTGGGAATAAGTCAATCGCCCCTTCTCTGTGATAGCCCTTCAAGCTCTAACTGATTGTGCTTACCTTCTTAGGTCACACAAGGTACTGAACTAAGTACTGCTACTTGTAGAGACTCATAAAAATAGCATCAATACAGGCATTCCTCAATTAATGACTGTAATTGAGCCTGAAATTTATGGCAGTAAGTCATTGCAGTCTGTAAGCAAGACGTCACATGACTGGATCCAATTTTATGCCATGTTTTTGGAGCAGCCATTTTGGGAATTTCTCTCATGTCTCCATTTTGCCAGAAGTAAACACCCCAAACCATTAAAAAAAACATTGTGGCATGACTGCAATATGGAGCACTGCAAACAGCTATAAATGTGAGCCAATTGTCAAACACCCAAAATGTGATCACCTGTGCACCCATCGTAATTTCAAAGTCTGTAGCAACTTCCAAACCATTGCTAAGAAATTGGTCATAAGTCAAATACTACTTGTAATGTTATTGCTGGGTTGAAAAACCTATCATCCAATTTCTCAGGCTGTAACCTGTTGGAAGTTAAAACCCACCGCTCTCCTAGAAAAATGAAATATTTTAGGATATACTAAAAAGGCAGAATATTTCCCATAAAAGAGAAGTAGAAACTCAGAGAGGCAGAAACTTAGCCCTTCCCCCACCTTTATTAATGGGCCATTAAGGCCTGGGTCAGCCTATTCTATATAACAAAGATCTACCTCCTTCAGGCAGAGCCATTTAATTGCCCTTCATTGTACCACCCACCAAGTTTCAACCAAACTTAGCACACAGACAATCTACAAAACTAGTTATGATCTCTGACAGCAACCAATCACAATGCTCTTCCTGTGCCCCAGGAAGTTCAAAGCCAGAGAGGGTATAAAACCCAGCGACTCTCAGAATCTCTTCTCTTTTCTTTGCCCAAGAGCTCCAAGGCATGTGATCCTGTCCACCATTAAACCATCTTTCCAAACATCCTCTAGGTTTCCAGTGGTTTTTTCCCCTGCTTGGAACTGAACCCAGATGGACATTTTTTCCAACAAACCAAAGGACATTTTGGTGAAGGAACAGACTTCTTGCATCTCTTCCTGTCTTTTCATCCTGGATGGCAATTGCATTTTCTACCCACCCATGAGTTCTTACCCATAAATAAGTGCTTCAAATCACATATTCAGGACGACTTTGTTTTCCAGAGATAGCAATGAAAAAGGAATAGTCCAAATTCGACCTCTGTCTGCAACCTTTTTCATTAATTACAGATTCCTTGTTTTGGTTGCTACATTCCAATGTCTGTTAACATTTGAACTCCCCACCGATAGACAAATATGACCACTGTCATGCCAGCTAGCCACCAATTCCTTTTGTCTCACTCTGAACAAAGGGACACAGATGTCTTCGTCTTTAGATAGTAGTAACCATTTATGAGTGCTGCAGCTCAGTGCTCTGAATAAAAATGTGTCAAGCTGCATTTGAAACCTAAGTGATGCACTCAAAGACAAAGGCAAACATCGCTCAGCCTATTTACCATTTGAACAAATACCTAAACAGCACTTACAGCTGGTTTCACTGCTCTTTTTAGGGTTGCTTTTATTCTAAAGAAAAATGGTCCATGTGTTCGGCAACTCATTTTCAAATGTGTGCGTCAACAACTCTAGGGTCAGCGGACACATCCACACAAATGTATTTGTTATTTATAATTGATCCAACAGCAGGAGTTTCTAGCACTGTGGCATTGTGGCAGAGGCCTGGAGTTGTGAAGCTGACAGTATTCTTTTAGGCTGTATATGGGGTAGTTTTCTTTCTTAAAGCTTCCCTGCTAAAATAAAGTAGAAAGCCGGCATCACAGACAAGGAGAATCTTTCTTTTGTCAGTGGCTATTTATATGTGTGCATGTTGAGCATCATTCATCCCCATGCTCTTTATAGTGAACATGATCTAGAAATAAACTTACTAAAGGCCACAAAGGAACTGAGGAGAATGTGCTAATAGGATATGTTATTAATAGTGCTAGGCGATCTTTATTCAATCTGATTTTATAAAATCATCATCTTCTTCTTCTTCTTCTTCTTCTTCTTCTTCTTCTTCTTCTTCTTCTTCTTCTTCTTCTTTTTCTTCTTCTTCCTCCTCCTCCTCCTCCTCCTCCTCCTCCTCCTCCTCCTCCTCCTCCTCCTTTTCCTCTATAGCAGTTTAATAGCTTCTAGGAGGTGGTTCTTGTAAAACTTTAATGTCAAATAATTGTTCCATGTCAAGATCTGTATTTGTTTAGCCTAGCTGGATAACTCTTCTTTTACAAGTAAGCTTGCAGTGTTCATATGATGTTTAAATATTAGAATGTGCAAAGATGGGATTTCTCAAGCACCTTTATAAGAAAAAAAAAAGTTATCCAAATATGAAAAAGATGCAAGAAGACATTGTTATTTTTATTTTATTTTTTGCTTCTATAATGTGTTGAAAATTTAGAGATAGATAATGTGGAGTAGCATTCAAGTTGTTGAAAAGTATTGAATCCAAATATTAGTTTGGATGTTTCTTTTTTATTTATTTTTGTTAATCAGAATGTTTTTATGCCGGTATTCTTAGTATATTTTAGAAAAAAATATCTGAACATGCGTCGAAAAAAACCTTATGCATTCTCACTTTTACTTTTTGTTCCTTGGTTTTTCCTTGAAGAAAGACAATCAGTCTTAAACAATATGCACAGTCTTATGGATCCAGTATGGAAACAATATTTTCCATTCACTGGCCTGCATAATAGAACCTTTTATAGCACTTATCAAAAGATATTTAAATCTCAGATTCAAATGTCTCATTCCGCGATTATCCAAGCATGATACACATTTATAGTGCTCTATTTTAATATTTAGTCTCAGGGTTGTTTTTGTGGGGAAAATAGAAGGAGGAAGGTGTGTTGGATATGTTTGCCTTGAGTTATTTGTAAAAATAATAAAGATAGAATACCAGAAGATAGATAGATAGATGGATAGATGGATAGATGGATAGATGGATAGATGGTAGATAGGTAGATAGATAGATAGATAGATAGATAGATAGATATTATTCACTAAATAAAGACTAGAAATGACAAATTTCTCAAGAAAAGCCAAGATATTTAAGCAATATGCCTCAATTAATAGTTAGGATCCTGCTTGCCCAAATGTGTTTGCCTTCTGATGAAACAATAATAGAGACAAATGGTTTGGCCTTCCTTGTCATGAAGTTCAAAGTCTAGTCAAGCCATCTAGAATTCCTTTCCTGAATCTCTACCAGATGTACTTCTAAATCAGTCAATATGTGTTAAAACAGGGGTCCCCAAACTTTGCAACTTTAAGACTTGTGGACTTCAACTCCCAGAATTCATAGCTGGCTGAGGAATTCTGGGAATTGAAGTCCACAAGTCTTAAAGTTGCCAAGTTTGGAGACCTCTGTTTTAAAAGGTAGTCAAATGATCCCTTTCTAGACAACTGTTGACATAGAATTCTGTATCAGTGGATGTTCCTATGCAAAATATGTTTAATTCCCCACATACAATACCACAGAGGTCTACCTGCTATCTCTAGAAGATGGACTCAAATTTGTTCAAATTCTTTGCCTATTGTATACACCTAGCTCAACTCCCAGTGGCTGCATGGATGGCTGGATGTAATTTTCATGTCAGCAATTCAGTTTGGCGTTTCTCTCTCTACATCCTTTTCCTTCTTGCCTGCAGTTCTGAGAGAACTGGCAGTCCTGCATTCAAAGGCTAAACATATATATCTGATCCTTCTTAGTTTTCCAAGATCAATGTAGGTCAGCCAGGCATTGACTTTGCTACTATTCCTCTCTGGATACCTCACTGCATTTTCTGAAAATTGTTGTTTTTCCCCTTTTATTAAAATAGGTATTAGACATAGTGTTAGAATGAATATATACACACTTCTCCCAGGAGAACGAAGCTGAAGACACCAGCCTGAAGATGACGGATGAGATTTCGTCGAAACGTTGCCAAGGTATTCTCAATCTTACACGGGACAAGACCCGAATACACCAAGACCTACATACCTTTACCCGTGAAAATCTACGAAAACAAATATATATATATATATATATATATATATATATATATATATATATATATATATGTTTTTAGATTTTCACATATTTTGTTAAAAACTTTTAAGCGCATTTCTAGTAATATTAAAGGGGTGTCTTTTGTTCACTTTTCTCTCATCAAAAACAGAAAATCTCATTGGCACCCTAAATCCTTCTTTAAAGTTTCATTGATCTTAGTCTAAGAACAAGATTATGTACACAAAAGACCTATATAAAGATAATGTCTGGGGGATTCAGGTAATCTTAGCACTTCATTTTAGATTAAATCTTCTGGTTCTCATACTCAATACTGATAAGACTGATACAATTCACACATTTTTTTTCCATATTCAAGTTGGATGTTGGTAGTTGCATGTATCATATGCATAAATGGACACAAACTATAGAAACCCACAATAAGTTTTTTCTTTTTTCTTTTTGTAATAATTTGGGACAATGAAAATACTTTTTTTGTACATTGGATATCAAAGCTGTATAAATAAGTACATGATTATTTTAGACTACATGGATGTTGTTAAAAGATCCCAAAGGGATGAAATTAGTTTTATTTATTCCCATTTTTAGTAGAGTGAATTTGGAAGATGGAGAAGATACCATTCACAGTAATTCTTAACCTGCATGTTTTCCTGTTTTGTTTTTTCTTTTACTTGCACTGATAATATCCTCAAATGATTTTACAGTGAAATAAAATGCTGTTTTGAATGTTTTTAAAGCAAATGAATAAATATATAGTAATTGTTTCTTTGCTTCCCTTCTTTTCTTTTTCTTTTTCTTTTCCTCCCCTCCTTCCTAACTTTCCAATCTAATGCTGAATCATGGAATTTTGTTTGGTCAACCTTTCAAGTGTTGATCCATTCCAATCATGCCCAAGTGCTATCATTTAGCTTGGCCTTCCATTTTTATAGAAATGGAAAGGAAACATGATGATTTGAGTGGAATGTCTAGTTTAATGAAAAGAAGGACTGAGGTGCCATAATACCAGTGATCCAATATCTAAGAGGCTACCACAAAGAAGAGGGAGTCAACCTATTCTCCAAAGCACCCAAAGGAAGGCCAAAAAGCAATGGATGGAAACTAATCAAGGAGAGAACCAACCTAGAATAAACAAGACATTTGCTAACAGTGAACTTGTCTTCAGAAGTTCTGGGTGTTCTATCACTGGAGGTTTTGAAGAAGAGATTTGACCACCATTTGTCTGAAATGGTTCAGAGTATGATTAGAAGACCTCTAAGATCTTTTCCAGCTCTGTTATTCTAAATATTTATGGAGTCATCTATGTATTGGATTTGTTTGCCATCCTCAAAGAACCATGGACAACTTTTCCTCAGAAAATCCTAAAAAAAACTGGTTCAGCTAGAAATTCCCTCCTTTTTTCAATCCATTCCTCTTTCTTCCCTTCCTTTGTTACATTTATTTGGGGGGCAAATAGAGACCATCCCACCCACAGGAAATGAGATTTCATGGGTTCCCTATTCTCTGCAGGATCCCTACCCCGGATATTTATAAATTTCATGAGCTGCCAATTAACATTCCATTCTCATTCAAATTTGTGTCAATATGCTTCTGTATGTGTCCTTGGATAACACATTTTTAGCAGCTGTAATTTACTGTGAGGTGGTGAAAAGCATTATACTCATCCAACTTAGAAATAATGTGGCATAAATAACAGCTGCATTCAGCTCTAAGGCAATTATTTTCTTCCTGCCTTAATCATTCATAGAAAGAGGCACTGAAAATCCCAGAGAAGGACAAAATGAAACTTTATCCACATATAATTTAGAGTTTGCTGTGTAATACAGTACTGCATGACTTTACTTTTTTTAAAAAAAAAGAGTTTTAATACTTGGAATCTTACAAATGTGAAAAATGTTATGTTCTGACATTTTGGTGTCTGCACATCTTGAAAATACTGGCATCTAAATAAGGAGCATTAAAAATAAGAGAAGTATAGCTGCTTCATTAAGCTGGAAAACAAGTAGCACTAGTAGAACTAAACAGGAGAAACCCATTAAAAGGAATCAGACCCAATCAAACCAACTGTGCTTGAGCAGGTATGATTGTTTAGGAACCATCTTGAGCTTTGTAAAGTTGCTGGTACAATGCTAGTTCAAGAATTTTTTTCATGGTCTTCATTCTTAGTTGCACTGCAGGGATCTTTGGAGTTTGACTTGGTTCATCTTCAAACCCTGTCTTTGTAGTGTCTTGGGATAGCATCTCACAAGTGAATAGTCTTAACTATATCAAATGGTATGATTTACGTTAAACTTTTTCCAAAGGTGCTTTTTCAAATGGCAACCGGACTGGTTCTGAAGAAGCTTCTTTGATGAGAAATGAAACATCTTCAAAGAAAAACAAGACCATCCAGCTGCCTCTTGAAAAAGCACCTTTGGGACAACTATGACCTGGATGACTGAGAATCTCCATAGACATTAAGTTAAACTTGGAACATTTATGGTGGTTTGATTCCAAATAAGTCCTGCCACTCACAAGGCCTGGGTGTCTCAGCATGGACTCCACTATTTAGAAACATGTTGGGGGAAGTGTAATTCACATAAAAAATTGCAACTATTCAACCTCATCTATGAATACAGGATAACAGAGTTGGAAGGACACTGGCAGCCTTCTAAACCAACCCTCTGTTCAAGCAGGAAGCCTTATACCATTCCAGACAAATGACTACCCAATCTCTTCTTAAAAAACCCCAGTGATGGAACATTCACAATTTCTGGAGACAAGCTCTTCCACTGATTAATTGTTCTCGCTGTCAGGAAATTTCTCCTGAGTCCTAGATTGGTTCTCTCCTTGATTAGTTTCCATCTATTGTTTCTTGCCCTGTTCTCAGGTGTTCTGAAGAATAGATTGACTTTCTTAAAGATGCAAATTTCTATCTCCTCTTTCTCACTTCTATAGGTAATTCTCATTTTACAACCACACTTGGGCCTAGAATTTCCACCGTTAACCAAGGTGTTGTTAAGTAAATTCAGCTTCCTTCACTGACTTCGCTTTCCAGAGGATCTCAAGACCCCAGGACTCAGCAATTATCATAAGTACATGACAGAAGCTGAGTGGCAAATTTTGAATGTGTGACTATGGGAATGCTGTCATGGTTTTAAGTCTCTTTCACTGCTGAAACTTTGAAAGGTCAATAAACAAATGGTTGCAAGTTGAGAACTACCTGTAATCCATATACATCAGTAGAATTATTTGCAGAAGTTAATATGTGTAGCTTCCAGTGTAATGTACATCTTATGTGCCTTTGTTGCCCATACTCATATCACCTCCTATTCAGTATTGATAACAATCTGTGGCTTAAAAAAAATCTTGATCGCTGCATATACTGTACCGTATGCTGTACAGTAACGTTGCATATACTGTATATACCAGAGGTGGTATTCAACAGGTTCTGACCAGTTCTGGAAAACCGGTAGCGAAATTTTTGAGGAGTTCAGAGAACTGGCAAATACCACCTCTGACTGGAGATTTTACAGTATCCTTCCCCTGCCACACCCACCAAGCCATGCCCACAGAACCGGTAGTAAAAAAAAATTGACTACCACATATCCATACACAAAATGTACATATGTGTGTGTATATCTTCAGATCTCTCAACTACATTCTAAAATGCTAATAAATGTAGAAAAATGGCCTAGGAAGTGTGAAAACATTATATTACTGTGTTCTACTTTGTACAAAAAGGCAGGGATGGGATCCAACCAGTATAACTACTGGTTCTGTTGCTCTGTGTCATGTGCGCATGTGTGAGTCATGTGAGTGCAATTTATGACCTGCTGAGCTGCCCAGACAGCTGAGCAGTGCTGTGTGTGGGTGCGCAGTGGTTGGAAAAGCCCTTTTTTCCTGCTTTTTCAACCGCAGCTGTGCCATGCAAAGCAGCTGCAGTTGAAAAAGCAGGAAATAAAGGACAGGTAAGAGCCTGGACAGGCGGGTGGGCCAAAACAGCAGCAGACACAGAAACGGTTCTGTGTCTGCTACTCTTCAGAGCTACCGGTTCTGTAGAGCCAGAAAGAACCGGTAGAATCCCACCCCTACAAAAAGGTCAATATTGAATTTTCCAAAGAATCAGAGCTATGCATCTAATTCCCCCTTTTGCATGGCTACAAATCACTGCAGCACCTTGCTTCTGCTTCATGTTGTGAAGGGGGTCATTGCAACATCTCAGCCATGTGCTAAGAATCATCTGTAGCTGGCCAACTAACATATGTGGTCAATAACTGAGCTGCATTGGTATCTTCATAGCAAAGAATATATATCCTCTCCAATAACCAGTACTAGAATCTTCCACATGACTGGGATTTCTGTTTTTATTAACGATTCAGATTTCAGCTGTATTGAGCCAAATCGTAATGGAATCCTGCTTTTGATTTTGCAGCATATCAATCCAACAAGGTCAAATGTTTCTCTTTGATTCCATCTCCAGCTGAGGTCAGAAAAAAGAGACTTCGATAGCCTTCTTTACTATATTCATCCATGCATCCTGAGTGGCTGCACCAAAATCCATCTGTGACTTTGGTGCTGACCAAATGCCTGTAAAGAATGTACTGGCTGATTATTTTCCATGTCCTTTGCTATATTTCAAGTGTGTCCTTCAAATACTTAATTACAGTTTCAGCAAGTCCTTGACCACTACAAAAGCAAGATATTATAAAATGCCTTTGCAAGAGGACTTTGCCTTTGAAAGCTAATCAAACCTGCAGTGTGCACTTACTAAAAGATCATGGTTCTATAAACAATCTTCACTGAATATGTGGAAGAAGGAGAAGGATGTGGAGAAGGAAAGTTTAAAAAATTATTCTATAATGCCCAACCAAATGCACAGCTTTTCCACATAAATAAGAAAGGCTAATTTGATAAATAGATTCACCAATCAAAACACCACAAAGGAAAAACATTTTTTTCCATTAAACATTGCAACATATCCATATTGTATAAAAAGGCAATGTTTGTTACTGTTATGGTTAGTTTTTCTGTCTCTCCCTCTCAGTATTAGCAACTGATAAAAGAGTTTTTGAAGTCACTGTCACAAAGAAACACATGAATGTAGTTTAAGCTCCCTAGGAAGCTAAATCAGAATTAACTAGGTATCTTAAGAGTGGCAGCAATAGCATGGTGAAAAGCTATATGCAGAAGAGTGATCCTAAAATGAAGCAAACAATAAGATGTTTAGCTTTTTATAAAAAATATTTTTTAAAAAATAGTATTGGGTTTCTTAAATCTTAGGCTGCAAATGTCTCTGAAACCAAAAGATATACAATTCCCCCCGCCCATTAAAATCAGAAAGGATTTTAAGATGTGTAAAGACAAACTGAATATATGACATCTCCTTCCAGCATCTCTGCCAGCTTCATGTTACTTTTTCATGAGGCTGGAAATGTGGATTCAAACAAAGGTGGAAGAAGTATATATGAAGTTGCTCAGGGAATATACTGGAGAAAGTGGGGACTTTTCTAGTTACTACTAGTTACTAAAACCAGCACAATGTCTAGAGAAATAAATATCACACCAGACTAGCTGTAAATCTCAAGTTTCCAGACACTTTTTAAAAATTCATATTTATATCCCGCCCTTTTCCGGAGACTCAGGGCAGCTTACAATCTTTTTTTTTTGGAGCACAACCCAATGTGCTCAGCAATAGCCTTCATTCCATTGTATAGTCTTTAGGAAGAAGGGTGGCATACAAGTTGAATAAATAATAATAATAATATATTATTATTATAATAATTATAATAATTATAATTATAATAATTATAATTATAATTATAATTATAATTATTATTAGCCTGCTTATTACTAGGGCTTTTTTTTTGCCCCCCCCAAGCAGCATTTCACTTTGAATTCATGAATTCAGGGGTAAACCAATTGGGCTTCTTAACATTTCTCAAGAGTAGTAATGCATGATGCTAACCTATACTTCTTTCACCCAGTAGAAAGGTAACTCTTAACCCTTTTTTCCCTACATCATGTTTGATGTCATGCCAGGACTAAGCAATGTTGTCCAACTCACCTGCTGCATTGCACATCACTGTGGGAAAAATTCTCAATTCTGATTTCTGGCAGGAATATGCTGTTCTCAGGTCCAGCCACTAAAAAAAAATCAGTAATAGAGCAATGTAAATGTTGTTTGTTTGCTTATATGTTCATTGCTTTAAGGAGGAGATGATGGACTCTATTCTTTCTCTGGTGAAATTGATAACAGATTTGTCACTTTCCTCTTTCCTCTTCCACTTACTCACAGGAAGAATAGTAGAGATGAAATATTTTTCTCGCTCTCTCACCTTCTCCCTCTCCCTCCTTCCCTCCCTCCCTCTCTCTCTCCCCCAATGTTCTATCAAATGCAAAGAAGTCAAAAGAGAAGAGATCATATTAACAATATCCAACAAACCAGTTATCCTCAAAGACATAATTATTAATAATTAAGGAAAATTATTAGTCCTTCCATGAATGGGACGAGTAAAGAAGTGGGGGACTACTACTTTAAAGGCCACAATTAACACAATCCAGATATAAAATTACTCCATTATCTTCACCAAGAGGTTGAAATCCTAAAAGGGAACTTAAGCCATCTTTATTTCCAGCTAATTTATGTACGGGTACTCAGGCAGTTTAAGGAGCCAGTGTGAAAAAGTTACTACACCTAATTTGCCTTGATTAATTTCTTTATTACAAACAAGAATGAGATTATACACATAGTATGCCCAGAAGATTTAAACAGAAAAAGATCAAAGTCTGTATGTGTATAAGTTTATGTTCCAGGTTTTAAATTTTAGACTTTACTCCCCATATCATCTTTTGGAATCAGAAGACATTTGTCTGCTCTCCCAATATCTTTGGAAGGTACCTGATCTATATTTAGACATTCATTTATTCATTTTAAGGCTTTTTAACTCCAAAAAGTCTCTGGGTAGCTTACAATATTTCAAATACTATTTAAAAACACAGTTAAGAAACATAAGTTCCTGGACAACAAAATAGCAACAATAAAATTAAAAAGACTCACAGCAGGAACTCAATAAGCAACCTAAATCTAAGTCTGAGAACAGGCCAGGTCTTAAAGGACTTTCTGAACACATGGAAAATAGGAACTGTGCATACCTCCAGATGGTTTCCGTTCCAGAGAAAGCACATTTCCTTGCTTGCTAACTTAATTATTCTCATCAACTTGGGACCTACTGTTTCTTCTGAGAGTCATTCTTTACACTATACACAGATAGTTGTCATGTTACTCCTGCTTCCATCCTGCTTTAGTTCCTGCCTAGTGGTACAGCAGATGTCTCTGTGTCTCTAACTTCAGATGCATAGGAAATGCTACACTGATCTGCCGAAATATCAATGAGTTGACTATATAGTACAGGTCATTTCCTTCTTCACATCACTGTGCTCAGAACAATACTCTTGGTTGAGCATGCTCTTATGAGATTGAGCCCTAGTGGGCTCAGCTAAGGGTGGCAGTAGCATGCTATTCATTGAAAAGAGGGAAGCAGAAATTCTGATTTCATACAATGCTTTAGAAATATAATATTGCAGGCATTAAACTTCATTTCCAAAAGTAAGTCTCCCATTTGGAACAAATGTAGGAAGCATCCTTCTATTGAATCCAAATAATTAGTCTGTATTGTTCTGTGTAATTAGATAATAATTTGCACAACCTGGATGCCTCTAGAAGTATTAGATTAGAACTCTTTTGAACAGTATCTTAACCAAGGAATTTGATAATCTAAATATCAGGCACAAATAATCAGGAACAGGAATTGAGTTCAAAGTGCTAAGAATTTATTCTTGTCACCTATACACCTTTACCTATGCACAAGAATCTGAATTTATGAGGGGCTGGACTTGAGTTTCTTGTGACTGCGCAATGACTCCAAATTGATGACATGTTTAACCTTGCCTTCCAACTCAATCTGCCCTCCTACACTAACATACTTGCAGGTTCCATTTGCCAAAAGCTTGATTAGAAATACCCCAAATAGCAAAACTTAAGAAAATATTTCTGTCAGAGAATTTCAGTTATTGGATAAATCTATTCTAGTAAGGAGTGACCCACCATAGGTCCTGATATAAGAGTTTGTCATATATTTTAAAATTATAGAACCCCACATGTGTCTATGTGTGTGTAAATATGTATTACTTCTTCGGGTTTTTAATGCAAAATAGTTGAAATAATGTGTAATATTGTCATTAAGGCATTTTAAAGAATGCTATGAGGCACTGATTTTCTTAAGGTGCAAATATTTAATTTAGCTTTTTAAATGTGCTGACATAGAGCAATCAATGAGGATACCTGAAATTAATTTACATTTTAATATTTTATTTAATAAAGTATTGATTGAATTAACATTTGAGTTAATGACCTTTCAAATGCACAGTCTGTAAGCTAGTATCTGCAGAAGTCACCGTAATTGTTGGTTAATCAGCATTTAAAGACCACACAAACATGCCTGCATACACCAACACACAAATAAAGCTGCATGTGTGTTACAAATTAGACCTTTATAGTGAAGCCATTGGCTCTAAATCAATATCAATAGGACATATGCTCTGTATAGGCAATTGGTTGTATGCTTAAGAGTGATAAATCATGGCCTATGAAGACTTGATAGTATATTGTAAAATACAATGTATTAAGTGATGACTTTGTAAATCTGTTTACAGTAATAGAATTGTTGAGTTAGAAGGGCATTCTGATGATTAATGTAAGTCAGTTATTTTCAGACAATGTTGTTTTGTCATAAGTTCAGCAAGTGGGTGAGTAGATAGAGGACACAAACCTGCTCTATGCCTCTTACTTATCATGTTTTATTCCTAGTTTCTTAATGAGTTGGACCTATTAGACAAAGAGTTGGCAGCTAATTCCGATGTCATGAATTGCTTTTTATATCTTACATGACTACTGCATTTTTTCATACTGAAGAGCTGTAGATATAACTTAAAGAAATTATATTAATACTTTATGGGAAGTGGTTCTGTTCACCCTGCTCCCAACTCAGAAGGGAGGAGTGGTATCTACTAGAAAAATCTGAACTGGAACTGAAGATGAGGGTTTAAAATGAAAGTATAACATTTTAATGGGAAAATCTCCCTGTGTATTTTTATATTGTGTAGCAGGACCAAATCCTTCACAAAGACCATTATTTAAATACAGAGGAAAAAATATTCTTTTCTCTGACAGAATCTGCCTCTTTCTCCTTTATCTGTGTATCTTGGGTTTGTAGGTTGCTGTTTCCCATTTTCTATGTCCATGACCCTTTGGATCTTCTTGGCTAAATGACGGCATAATTAACCCAAAATCCTTTATGGAAGAATCAGCATTTGAATTTTGCCTATGGTATTAATTGTTTGAATAGAATTCCATGGTCAAATTCCAGGAATTGCAAATATTAAAAGTTTTAGTGCAATGACAAAAAGTGTGAATCAGGTTGATGCATTAAAACTATCCATCAAACACACAGCTAAACAAAGCAACTTAACAACAACATATGTTTTCATTAGGCCAAGAGCTACTCAGATTCTAGTAATCTCTTACAGCCTTTTCTTCCCCAGCTTCTAAGAGATTTTTGGCAATAATGCACTAGCTTTCTGAGGAGATGATGAGAATGACCCAGCAATAAGTATGTCAGTCCATAAGAAGGTTAAAGGACTAGAAGATAGAAAAAGAAAGATAGATAGCAAGGAGAAAAAGAAACTTTAAAAAAAATAATCCCTGGCTGCCATTACTGCAATAACAGAATGTCTTGGGAAGATTATTGGCATAAGGGGAGGCTTTGGGGAGAAAGACATTTGTTGCCTCTGACAATGAAATGGGGTGAAAGTACCTTTTGATGGATCCAAAAAGCCTTTAAATGATGGATGCAGAGGTCAATTCCCATCATTGGCAGCTTTATTAAAGATGGGAGGTGGGAGACAAAGTAAGAGACAGCTCCAGAGAGAGAATTATAGTTGTCAGATACATTAAAAAATGTGTTGAACCAAAAGGGTTAGGTTGCTAGTTTTTGTCTTCAAGCAATTCCAGTGTGCACCAACAGTTTTGCAGAAATGTATGTAACACATTAATGGGGATTCAACATTTCTTTAAGAATCCATCAGGAATTTCCAATGCTTGGTTTAAAAACCTCCTTTTTTTAATAAAAAGTTTTTATTTTTTAAGACAAACATACAAACAAAACATAAAAACATAAAACCATCTTCCATTTCGTATATATACAGTGTGTCAGTTGGTTACAGATCTTTTGTACTATCCTTTTGTAGTCATCACTCACAATTTATATAAACTTTCACATTGTCAAACTAACACATGCTTATATATTTATCAGTTATTAATCAGATAACAGATAACAGATAATCAGAGTTGGAAGGTACCTTGTAGGTTATCTAGTCCAACCCTCTGCCCAAGCAGGAGGCCCTACACCATTTCTGACAAATGGCAGTCGCATCTTTTCTTGAAAGTCTCAAGTGATGGCGCTCCCACAACTTCCAAGGGCAAGCTGTTCCATTGGTTGATTGTTCTCACTGTCAGAAAGTTTCTCCTTGTTTCCAGGTTAAATCTCTCCTTGTTCAGTTTCCATCCATTATTTCTTGTCTGGCCTACAGGAGCTTTAGAAAATAGCTTGACCCATTCTTCTTCCTCTCTGTAGCAGCCCCTCAGATATTGGAAGATTGCTATCATGTCTCTCCTGGTTCTTCTCTTCTCTTGCCTAGACTAGCCAGGCCCAGTTCCTGTAACCCTTCTTCATATATTTTAGTCTCCAGTCCCTTAATCATCCTGGTTGCTCTTCTCTTTACTCTTTCTAGAGTCTCAACATCTTTTTTGTAATGTGGTGAACAAAACTGGATGCAGTACTCTAGGTGTGGTCTTGCTAAGGCTGTATAGAGTGGTATTAGTACTTCCCTTGATCTTGATTGTACCCCTCTGTTAATACAGCTTAGGATTGTGTTAGCTTTTTTGGCTGCTGCTGCACACTGCTGGCTCATATTTAGCTGGTTGTCCACTAAGACTCCAAGATCCCTCTCACAGTTACTGCTATTGAGCCTGGTTTCACCCAGTCTATATGTGTCCTTTTGGTTTTTCTTGCCTAAGTGTAGGACTTTAATTTTCTCTACTTTGAATTTCATTTTGTTAGATGCGGCCCAGTGTTCTAGTCTGTCAAGAACCATCTGGATCTTGAGCCTATCTTCTTGGGTGTTAGCTATTCCTGCCAGCTTAGTATCATCTGCAAATTTGGTAAATTCCTCTTCTATTCCCTCATCTAAGTTGTTAATGAAGATATTGAAGAGTACTGGGCCTAAGACGGAACCTTGTGGCACCCTCCATGTAGACTTAGACCCATTAAGGACTACTCATTGAGTATGGTTTGCCAGCCAGTTGTGAGTCCATCTAGTGGTGGTGCTATCTATTCCACTTTTTTCTAGCTTACTAAGAAGTAGGTTGTGGTCTACTTTGTTGAATGCCTTGCTGAAATCTAAATATATTATGTCCATAGTATTTTGCTGGTCTACTAATTTAGTCACTGTGTTGAAGAATGAAATAAGATTGGTTTGGCATGATCTGTTCTTAACAAACCCGTGCTGATGGCTAGTTATTACTTTACTTGTTTCTAGATGTTGGCAGATCTGTTTTTTTATTATCTTTTCCAGTATCTTCCCTGGTATTGATGTTAGGCTGATTGGTCTATAGTTTCCTGGGTCTATTTTTTTTATTTTTATTTTTATTTTAATCATCCATGACTAAACTATTTATTCCATCATTTAATACGAGATATTCCAAATGTTATGTTAAAATTTGTATTATACTTTCATCCAATGGTTATATATGTCTATATTATATTTTTTATCAATCTATTAAACTTCTATTACAAAATTATCTAATCTATTACATTACCCAGTCTTTTTGTCCAACCATGGATAAAAGAAATCCCATATCATATAAAATTGTTTATCTTCTTGTTCTCTAATTTCAAATGTCAATTTACTCATTTCAGCACAGTCCATAATTTTCTTGATAACTTCCTCCTGCATAGGTATTTTATCATTTTTCCAATTCTTAGCAAATACAATTCTAGCTGCTGTTAAAACATTTAAAATCAAATATTTCAACTCCTTTTTGTATATTTCTGGGGGAAAATTTTGGATATGGGATTGACTTAGAGAAGTAGCAAAAATTGTGGTCTCAAAATTATAAAATGACAATGTCAACTGCATATAAAGAAAATTTGTATAAGATGTTTTACAGGTGGCATCTACCCCCGACGAGAGTTGCGAGAATATTTAAGAACAAATTGGATAAATGTTGGAAATGTCATCAGATACCTGGTTCATATTATCATATGTGGTGGACATGTGCGGATGCAAAAAAATATTGGACTAAAATCCACACAAGGTTGGAAAAAATCATAAAACAACATATAGTCTTTAAACCAGAGATATTTTTATTGGGAATTATACCGGAAATATACAATAAAAAACCTCCTTATTAAGGGTGGGATTTATAGTCTTTTTTGCTAGAGTACAGAATAGGAATGCAACCTGGTCACCTGGGTTCTGTAATTGTTCTTACCATTAGATTAATTCAGACAACTGTCCCAGATGTACAGGAATGACCTTGAAAAACAGGGGAAAGAGTACCTACCATTGGTATTGTTAGCCATTCAGTCATGCCTCACCTTCCAACACTCTATGGATCAGTAGTCACTTTTTCCCCTCTGTCTCCTTCAAATCTGCCATGATCATCCCAATGTCATCTTTTATAGCGTCTAGCCAGTGGGTACTAGCGTGACCCCATCTCCTTTTTCTGCTGATCACTCCCAGCATGACTGATTTTTCAAGTGAATCAGCTCTCATGACATGATCAAAGTATGACAGCCTCTGTTTCCCGATCTTGGCTTCAAGTGATATTTTTGGTGAGGTTTTGTCTAGAACTTCTTTGTTTGTTATTTTTGTACTTAATGGGATGCGTCGTAGCCACCTCCAGCACCTCCAGCTCAGGACTGCGATACTGCTATGCCAGCTATGCTTTTCAGCTTTGGAAGCCATATTAGTACCAGAAGTTTCCACACTGTCACATTCCTGTGCCTGGGAAAGTAAGAGGGGGGGAATGGTAGAGTGTTGGTAGTTAGACATAATAGCATTCTTCTCTTTGGTCAAGGTCATGTTATTCCTGCACCTGGAGGAGGAGTGGTTGAAGGGATGTCTCTAGCTGGGGAGGATGGTGATTGGATCATGTGATGGACTGATGGGTGCAGTGGTTGGTTTTGGAATTTTGAATTACTAAGGGAAAACCTGGGACTCTCAGATTCAGGTTTTCCCAGATGTGCCCAGATGTACTCTAATAAAAGGAAACTTTGAGAAGATGCATGTGTCAGAGTTTTTAATTCGAGTTGAGTTTTTCTGGAACACTGACATGCTTCACCAGATACCAATCTGCCATATGCAACAAGCAGGAGAGGCTGCGGGGTGGGATAAGGGGGGAGATAGTAGAAGGGAAATGAAACTACTCATCATGATGTCCCATGAGAGCTGCTGGGCATTCCAAGGTGGAATGAAATGCAGTACCATCCAGCCAGGAATTGTTACCACAGCAATTTATTTGAAAAGCCATTGGACAGTAAAATGTAACTAAGGGAGAAGGAAGGAAAGGGGAAAAGTTGATCAGATGCTTTGGGTGTGAAACTTCAAGATCTGGATTTGCTACTCAGTAACCAGCACAGCTGACAGACATCCAAAGATGTACCTACCAAGCTACTGGAAAAAAAACTCAGTTTGAAATATCTCTCCATGGTGTCTTCTCATGAAGTGGGGAAGTTGGGAAGCCAAAGAGGACAGTTCCAAAGGTGCTTTTTCAAGAGGCAACTGGACATTCTTGTTTTTCTTAGAAGACATTTTGCTTTTCATCCAAGAAGTTTCTTCAGCTCTGACTGGACCAGTCAGAGCTGAAAGACTTGTTGCCACTTGAAAAAGCTACTTTTGGACAACCATGACTGAGAATCTCCATAGACCAAAGAGGACATACAACACTGAACAGATGATGGTCCAATAACTTTGCACACAACTCCTGGCATTCTCATAGCTGTGTTAAAACAACGACATCTTGCCATGAACATGAACAAAAAAATCTTCATAATCTTTTCCATTGAAACATTTTCTAAATCAAATTTTCTTTGATCAAATTGAGAGGGGAAATTGAGCTCACTGACACAAATAATCTAAGACTGATACTGGTAGAACATCAACTATATGTCTTCATGATTGCTTAATGAAGACAAGTTAGATCAGCTATTATAAAATTCCATAATGAGCAATGCAAATGGATGGAAAATAAAACAGAATTCCTAGCAGCCATATTTTCAATTGCAAACATGTTGTGAATTTGTAATAGGTGTTTTTGCTCCTTATTTTATATTGTTGCTTCTGAGATTTCCTTGAACTCATTCTGTCTTCTGACCAAAGTGTGCCATAACTAGTATTTAGCATTCTTGAAGGCCAAAAGCCCAGTTATTTTGCAATCACTCACTGTTGCAAAATATTCAGGTTTTTTCCCCTATAACTGGTGCACTACATCTCCAGGAGAAAACACAAGAAATACTTTAGAAACATATTTCTAAGAATAAGAGATCTGTGTCTTAATCATAATAATATCCAATTATATCACTTGCCTATGTATCTGGGGGATAACAAGCAGTTATCTGTTGTCTGCATATGTATAATACTGGCTAATATATCCTTTAACCATAGACATTTGTTCTGTCCCATTTGGCACTCTTCCCTTAATTAAGTGAACAGATGTGGCCATATTTTGAGCTCTGCTTGGTGAGAGACAGATGCTATTCTCTGGCTTGTATATATTTTTCACTGGAAACATCTGGATCTATGGCTCAATTCCATTTTACTATTTCTCACTTAAATTTCCTCTTCAGATCTTTCTTAATTAACCGTTTCTGGAGTTTTTCATGGAATTGATTGTCTAAGAAACTCTTCTTCCACCCCATTCTTCTTAGGAGGAGTGCATAAAATTTAGAATTCTTTCTCTGCTCCTTATTTACAAAGAAAATAATGTTTTGATCAATTAATCTAATATTCAGGAAGTAAAGTAGTTTAGTACTTCTGAAAACCCAATGTAAGTTACTTTTAATGATTTAAAGTAGAGATTATAAGGATGTTGGAAAAGTGATCATTCATAGTTAATTTTCCAGTTTCATATGTCACAACCAGGAACAGTCTTCCCTCATTTTGGCACCCTCCACACCTTCTCTTTGTTGCTGAATTCCAAACTGTTATGCATGTAGGTTTGAATGTTATTGGTTTATTTGAACTGTTCTTGTAAAATGTCAAATGGTATTGGTTTAAATAGTGCGGGAAGAAACCCTGCACTCCCATTGGCTGGCAGCTACGGCTGCAGGCTATAAGAAGCAGCCATAGCCAAGCCAGAACGGGTCTGTTGAGCTGTAGTCACTGAATAAACTCTTTGCTGGAACTCTTCGCGTCTGACTCTTCATGCAAACTTAACACTGGCGACGAGGATGGGATTTCCCTGAAGAGAAGACGACACGAAAGGCAAGCAAAAGAGTGAGATGGCTGCGCTGAACACCCCCAGCCGATCAGGCGGCGGAAGACTGGGAATCGTATGCGGATTGCTTCCAGATGTACCTGGAAGGAAACGACCTCGCCGACATTCCCGAGAGACGGAAGAGGGCGGTATTTCTCATGCACTGCGGTCCGGCAGTCTTCAAAATGGCGAAGGCGTTTGCGGGAGCTGCAGAGCTGAAGGTAATGGAATGGCCTGATTTAGAGAAACTTTTAAGAGCCCATTACGCCCCACAAGTATCGTGCCTCATTAAGAGACACGAATTTTACCGTCGGGATCAAGGGGAAAGCGAGAATGTTAATGACTTTGTGGCAAGTTTAAGGGACATTGGGGGTGCTTGTGATTTTACCAACTTAGAAGAGGCCATGCGTGATCAGTTTGTTTTAGGCCTCAAAGATAAGGTCTTACAAAGCAAACTGTTAATGAAACCTAAGATCACATTTAAAGAGGCCATTGAAGAAGCTGTTTCAGCGGAAGCCACCAAGTCCTCAGCAGCGGCCATGAAAAAGATTAACAAGGCCTCAAGCCAGGCCTCAAGCCATTCTGATGGGGAAAAATCCACAACAGCCCATTGCGAACAAATAGACTCTGATTCTGATGGCAGTGAGGCAGAGGAGGGATTTTAGACTCAGAATGGAGAAGAAGAGAAAAGACTCTGGAAGAAATAGGCAAGGATTCTATTGCAGAGGCTGTGGGGGGGAGCACCCCCACACTGAATGCAAGTTCTTTGGCTCCATCTGCCTACGTTGTGAGAAACGGGGTCACCTAGCCAGAGTCTGCAAATCATCCAGAACTCCACCTAGTAGGAAAAAATTTCCTGACAAAGACTTTAAGCCCATCAATTTCCGTGAAAAGATGGAGCGAAATTCAGAAGCAAATGGCAAGAATGAAACTCACCAAACAATCACTATTGGTCATTCTTCACCCTTAAAAAGCAGAAAGGTACACGTGAAGGTGTTTATTGAAGGAAGGCCTTGCCAAATGGAAGTGGACTCAGGCTCTTATTTATCTATGGTGTCATGGGACACTATCCACAGACTCCTTCCCAACATTCAGAAGAAACATTTCCAGAAGCAAGCACTGACTCTTAAAGACTACCAAGGGAACAAGATTCCAGTAGTTGGAGCAAGAGATTTCAACGTGCAGTTTAAAGGCCACACCAAACGTTTGCCTCTGACCATCGTGGACAAGGATCGCCAAGCTTGCTGGGACTTGAGTGGTTCAAGCCATTAGGCATTGAGGTGACTGGCATCAATCACGTGAGCAGCTCTGAATGGGAGGAGTCCTTGAAGTCTGAGTTTCCAGAGGTCTTCAGCGAAGGACTGGGCAAGTATATGGGGACCCCTATTGCTTTCAGCCTAGACCCCAAGGTGCCCCCAGTTCGTTTAAAGCCCAGGAGGGTCCCATTTGCTTTAAAGGACAAAATTGATGCACAATTAGATAAACTTATTGCTCAAGGGGTTTTAGAGCCTACTGACCACTCCAGATGGGAAACACCCATAGTCACACCAGTCAAGGCTGATGGGTCAGTGAGAATCTGTGGTGACTATAAGGGGACACTTAACCATGCGCTGAAGCAGAGCGCATACCCAGTACCAGTTGTGCATCATCTGCTCCATTCCCTTGGCAGGGGTACAGTATTTGCCAAACTGGACTTGGCTCAGGCATATCAACAATTAACAGTTGATGATGCCACTGCAGAGGCCCAAACCATTGTGACTCATAGAGGTGCTTTCAAATGTAAAAGGTTACAATTTGGAGTAAGCCTGGCACCTGGCATTTTTAAAAGCCTTATGGAAAGAATGTTACAAGGACTGCCAGGGGTAGTGCCTTACTTTGATGATGTGTTAATCTCTGCTGAAAATGACACTCAGCTTCAAGAAAGACTCAGAGAAGTCCTTACCAGATTCAGAAAAGTGGGTTTAAAAGTCAAGGAAGACAAATGCACACTCAAAACAGACAGAGTTGAGTTCCTGGGGTACATGATTGACAAGCATGGCATCCACCCTACTGATGCCAAAGTTAAAGCAATCAAGGAAGCCCCTAAACCTAAATGCAAGGCAGATTTACTAGCCTTCCTTGGACTCATTAACTTTTATCACATGTTTCTACCTCACAAAGCATCCATTGCTGAACCTTTACATCGCCTGCTTGATAAGAAGGCTGTTTGGATCTGGGGAGGAAGGAACAATCAGCATTTAACAGTATTAAGAGACTAATCATATCTGATGCTGTATTGGTACAATTCTCTGAAAATTTGCCTGTTGTTCTGACTTGTGATGCATCCCCTTTGGAGTGGGGGTTTGAGTCACAGGCTTCCCAGTGGAAGGGAAGCCCCTATTGCATTTTACTCTGCACTTTGTCTAAAGCAGAGAGGAATTATAGCCAATTGGACAAGGAGGCATTAGCAGTTGTTGCAGCTGTTAAGAAATTTCATGAATATCTGTATGGCAGGTCATTCACCATTGTTACAGATCACAAACCTTTATTAGGCATTGTGGCAGGAGACAAACCTACACCTAATATCCTGTCACCAAGAATGCTGAGATGGACTGAATTTCTTGCAGCCTATTCATACAAACTGATTCACAGGCCTGGCAAGGACATTGGACATGCTGATGCACTGAGTCGTTGCCCACTGCCTTGCCACAAGGAGGACTTTGAACTTGAAACACACACCTTTTTCCTAGAGACTGTTGCTAAGCTTCCAGTCCATGCTGCTGAGATTGCCAGAGAGACTGCCAAAGATGCTGTGTTGGCTCCTGTTATAGGCTGGATTAAGAAAGGTTGGCCTCTTCAAGATCTACCTCACCTTGCCCAACCTTTTAAGTCCAGGCAAACTGAATTATCTGTATTAAGAGGATGTATTTTGTGGGGTAACAGGGTGGTTATTCCTGCAAAACTGCAAAGGGAGGTTTTGGAAATGTTACATGAGGGTCATCCTGGGATTGTAAGGATGAAGGGATTGGCCAGGAGTTATGTATGGTGGCAGGTATTGACAAAATGGTTGAAAACTGGGTAGCATCTTGTCCCAATTGCCAGGTAGTCAGGCCTGCTCCACCTCACGCCCCCACACAGGAATGGGAATGTCCTAGGGGCCCATGGTCTAGGATCCACATTGATTTCGCAGGCCCTACGAGAGGGCACACTTTTTCTAGTTATAGTAGATGCATATTCCAAATGGCTAGAGGTAATTCCCATGACATCCACTACAACTGAGGCTGTCATCAAGCAGCTCAGAAAATTGTTTGTAACCCATGGGTTACCAGATGTCCTTGTCTCTGACAATGCCCTCAATTCACATCTAACATTTTTGAATCCTTTCTAGCACAACAGGGTATCAGACATGCCCTCACTGCCCCTGGGCACCCTTTGGCTAATGGCCAGGTTGACCAAGAAGCTTCAGCAGCTGGGTCCTGGGGACATCACTGAGAAGCTTGAAAAACTTCTTAGTGTTCAGCACATCACTCCTAGCCCATCAAATAACTTGTCCCCAGAAGAGTTGTTGATGGGTAGGAAACTTAGGTCTTCCCTTGACCGCCTTCATCCCACTTACGCACCCAACGCACCACTGGATTCCACTTCCAAAGTTCGTTCTTTCAGTGTGGGAGATTCTGTATATGCTAGGAACCTTGTGGATTCCTGCTGAAATAACTCACATCACTGGCCCTCGTTCTTACAGGGTACAAACAGAGGATGGCCTCCTCTGGAGCAGGCACATTGACCAACTTAGATCCAGGTTCCCTCAGGAACATCGCCCTTGTCTCTCTCTTGCTTCCTCACCTGCTGTCACCTCTAGGGGGGAAGGGGGGGAACAGGAGGAAAATCAGCAAGCAAGAATCAATCCCATGTATAACGAGCCATTATGACAGGAACCATCCTGAACCCTGTCACAATGCCAAGATCCATCCTTAGAAGTGGAAGATTGCACATCACTACCTGACTTGGGTGCTGACATTGGAATGGAGATGGGTTGGGAGGAGAGACCAGATTCTGACAGTCTAACAGGGTCTCCTTTCACAGGAAGTCCCAACAGGGAAATGTCAGCAGACACATTTCCCCTCTCACTGGGTGAGAACGTTAAAACTTCTGAACCACAAAAGTCTCAACGTACACATAAGAGCCCCACCTATTTAAAGGAATACATTAGATAGGTTGGGGTTTGGTATGGACTGAACCTAGTGGGGAGGGGTGTTATGTATGTAGGTTTGAATGTTATTGGTTTATTTGAACTGTTCTTGTAAAATGTCAAATGGTATTGGTTTAAATAGTGCGGGAAGAAACCCTGCACTCCCATTGGCTGGCAACCACGGCTGCAGGCTATAAGAGGCAGCCGTAGCCAAGCCAGGACAGGTCCATTCGAGCTGTAGTCACTTAATAAACTCTTTGCTGGAACTCCTCGCGTCTGACTCTTCATGCAGACTTAACACAAACAACTGAAGGACATCCAGATGTTGTCTTAGAATATAATAAGTGGGGTTATTTTCAGCTAAAATCTGTGAATCCTTGAATTCTATGTCAAATTAGAGTTTATTCTGTTGTTCTGAGTTGACAGCGTGTGTTGGTATTATTGTTTTGTTTTGGTTTGTTACATGTCTATCATGCTTGGTGGCTCCAACTATCTATTTGGAAAAGGGCCACGGTAAAATGTCCTTCTTTGAAAAGTTAGAAACCAAGAAGTCAGCAGAGCTCTTGGGAGATGGTATTCAATGAGTAGGAAATTTACACCTACCCTAGGTATCTGTGTAAGAAACGTATGTGCCAAAACCCTGGTACTCCACTCCATGATACTTTCTTCTCCTTTGAAAATTAATTGGAGAATGATTTACGTCCTATCACATTGATGGTGAATGATTAAAAAGCTGTATTCCTCACCCCAGTAATAGCAATTATAGGGGAATAGGGATAATAGCCTTTATTGATAGCACTAGTTACATCACTAATCTCTGTGTAATGCATCGTACTGAAATGTTTTTATTTATTTATTTTAAAGAAGATAGATGAGTCAACAAGGCTTTATTTAGGCTTTTTAAGATGCATTTGTGCAGCTATTCTAGTCCCAATTAAGCAATGGGGAGATTCAGTTTGCATACCATAGAAAGGTGAAATATTGTATCAGTAACCAGCACTAATATTAGCAGCACGTATATATGTATGCATGTATGTACTCTCAGAGTGACTTGGCACTGTACAGTAAAAGCAAAAACTATATAAAAAAGCCATATAAAATATTGATTCTGATAATTTCAGAAGTTGATTACCCCATTTTAATGGGAGACCACTCAAAAATGCCACAATAGTTTACTACACTGGGTTGTTGAAGAAATAACCAAGAAAAATCCAAATTACATACAATTTCCCTATTATTTCCAATAGGACTATATGGATATGTGCATACTGTAAAATCATGGGAAATGGAGATGGAGTTGAAGGATATTTTACCTTTAGGATCCACTACAGTGTTGCACATATAATGAAATAAATTTCCAAGATACATAATCAGACAAAAAATATATAAAATGATGAGAAAAGCCCTGGGGCATTATAATTTAAAGGATGCATGCCAGCATGATGAATACAAAAAATAAAATTAAGCTTTCATCCCAGTTTGAAAATACACCATACTAATAGATGAGAATGTAGGAAATTATGTGATTAAACAGCAATGTATGGTGCTTGAGTAGTTACCATCCTTTTTCATGTACACATAGTTATATTCCTTAAAAATGTCTTATATTTAATTTTATTAAAATAAGAGTGCCTAATTAAGATCTGGTATTTTAAAAGTGTTCTTTGTTCTAAACTGGGATATAGCTGCAATTTTATTGCCACTTCTGGAAGAAAAGAAAAATCTAAATTAAAATGAGTAATATGTACTTACATTATAGCATAATGTGAATTTACATACATTATATTCACAATAGTGAATGTTACTCATCTCAAAAATCATCAGTATTCAAGATTTCTATATAAATATAACAGTCCTTTAATATAATTATTCTGAAATTGGTGCACTTATAGCTGAACACTTGATTATTTCTTCTTGAGTAACAATGAAAAGTGTGTAGAACTAAATGCACATTCACTTGGACTTAATAGATAGTTTATTATTTGAGTTACTTTAAAATGTACAATGTTTAGATTATAATCTATAGATTAAATAAAAGCAAAATAATTCCTTGCATCATGCTTAGTATTTAATAATAGGAGAAGAGGAGAGGAAGTTTTGTCTATTTGGCATCAGGTATAGTAGCTAGATGTTATTTTATGGGGTTTAAACTCTCTATGGAGAATTAAATTCACAGGCTTTGAAATTTTAGATGGTTATGAACAGTCTGGAAACCATCTAGGTACTGGTGCTCAGGGGTGGTAGGAAGGGATATCTAGGAGATCTCAAAATGGAATAGATAGCTGACCTTCACTGAAGCTCTCAGAACCGAGATATATGAATGTTACTTTATGCTTAGTGACCATTTGAAGTTATGACAGATCTACGTGGAGATTACTTATGATCCAGATTCTAAACATTGATAGTTGACCCCTCTGATCTGACCCAGGCTTTGTCAAACATAATTAAACACAAACTTGTTTTAAAAGCAAAACCTATTTTATTGCAATGCTGGGAATTACTTTCATTCCCAGCCAGAACTAATCTTAAACGGTTCCCCAAGATAAGCACATGCCTTTCAGTGCTGTGGAATGCTGCCAAAAACAGAAGTATCCAAGTAAATATAACAGAAACCAACTGAAGTACCAGAAAAAACCAACCAGAGTATACAGACCTTCAAGGAGGACTCAGAATCTATCGAACTACTTTGCTTCCTGCAAAGTTTTTGTCATTGAGGTCTGACTTTTATCCCTTATGGAAGGAGCAATCACCTCAGCCTTATTCCTGAGTTGCCTCTTCTGTTTCAGCTTCTCTTGCCTTCTAGCAGCTCTGCACACACGCGCACTGGGAGCCGGCTCCAAAGGTAACACCCCACTCCCAGATGGTCCTGGCCTCATCCCTGCATTGGATGCAGGACCCTTGTCCAAGTCATCTCCAGACTCCCTGACTGGTTCCCTTTCTTCCTCACTGTCTGATTCCGCTGCCGTCTCCAATGGCTGCCGGAGAACCACAAAACCCACCTATGGTCACATGACTGACATTTGGGTGCTAAGCAACCTGTGTTTACACCTGTTTGCAGTGACTGCATTGTCAGCTTTGGAAGCCATGTTTTACTTAGCAACTTTAATAAGAGCCTTGGTGGTGCAGGCTGTTAAATGCCTAGCACTTAAGTTCCAGCTGCCTGCAATTACTGCAGGCTCGAATCCCACTAGGCTCAAGGTTGACTCAGCCTTCCATCCTCTTGGGGTAGGTAAATTGAGGACCCAAGATTGTTGGGGGCAATAAGCTGACTTTGTAAAAATGCCGCTTAGTAATAAGCAGGCATATACAATGGAATGAAGGCTATTGCTGAGTGCATTGGGTTGTATCCCAAAAATTGTAAGCCACCCTAAGTCTTCGGAGAAGGGTGGCATATAAATGTAATTAAAAAAAAAACTTCCACGCTGCCACATTTTATGCCTGGGAATTTGGGAGGGGGGAATTTAGAGAGAGGTGGAAGTTTAGACATAACAACATTCTTCTTCTGAGTCAAGGACAAGCCATCCTGCACCTGGGAAAATAGCAGCTGGAGGGATATCTCCAGTTGGGATGGGTGTGATTGGACCATGTGATGGACTGGTGGGTGCAGGAGTTGGATCTTTGAATTTCTTTTCGGAAGGGAAAACCTGGGACTTTCCGATTCAGGTTTTCCCAGATGTGCCAATATGACAACTCTAATAAAATGGAACTTCGAGAAAATGCTTGTCTCGGAATTCATTGGTTTTGAGTTTGTTAGTTGGAATGCTTACATTTTACAACAGTTTTGGCAAAAACTGGCAGTTTACAATACTTCCAGTTTTCAACAAAGCTATGCACATAGCTTAACAATCTTTAAGTGAATGCCATGACTGTGGCATTCACTTAATGCCACTGGTGGCTGCTTTGACCATTTTATTGAATTAACAATGACCACAAAAAAGGTGCCAAAATCAGGTTGATCATATTTATTTATTTATTTATTTATTTATGGGACTTATATGCCACCCCATCTCCAAAGACTCGGGCTTACAATAAAACAAACACAATAAATATTTAAAAAGAATTAAACTAATGGTCCCAATTAATACAAAACTTAAAACCACCAAAATCTAAAACACCCCACCCATGGGTCACAGCCGGATTGGTCAAATAACCAGGTCTTCAGGTCATGGCGGAAGGTGCGGAGGTCAGGGGCCAAGCAGAGCCCCAGGGAAGTTGGTTCCAGAGTTCAGGGACCGCGACAGAATAGGCACGTCGTCGGGGACCACCAGCCGGCATTGCCCGGCTGATGGGACCCCAAGGAGTCCCTGTCTGTGACTTCGTACAGGGCGGTTAGTATTCGATGTTGGCAGCAGTCGCTCCTTAAGTAATAAGGACCCATGTCATGTAGGACTTTGTATGTTAAAGTTAAAACCTTGAATCTCACCCGGAGGGCAACTGGCAACCAATGCAGGCAGCACAGGAGGGGCTAACATGGGAGAACGGGAAACTCCATCACTGCCTGCGCCGCTGCATTTTGCACCAGCTGCAGTCTCCGGATGGTATGCAAGGGCAGTCCTAGATAGAGAGCGTTGCAGTAGTCGAGTCAGTAACAAGGGCATGAGTGACTGTATGCAGGGCATCCCGGTCCAGGAACGGCGGCTGGTGAACCAGCCGGACCTGGGCAAAGGCCCCCTGGCGGCTCCCACCTGCTCCTCCAACCGGAGCCGTGCATCCAGGAGGACCCCCAGGTTCCTCGCCCTATCCACAGGGGGCAACACCACTCCCCCTATGGTCAACGATGGACATTCTAAGCTGTCTCTATGATTATAATGAGTGGGCTCCATTATGGTTGCAAATTGAGGACTACCTGTATGTATGTCAAGTTCCCATGTATAGATTTTCATGCATTCCTCTTCTGGAGGAGGACATTTCTGGAAAATCAGCACTTAACTCATTGGTTCTACATTCTGGGAAAAAGAAGTTAAAGCCATTCCCAGTCACTGTACCTTAATGGATTTAGTTTTAAAAGGGGAAGATTCCAAGACTGTGTATCCTAACCTTTGATTACTTGACATTAAACTAGATTAATAAATCTCCATGTAAATTTTGCTTTCCTGCATAGACTCTGCTCTCAGGTACTTGACAATAGCTAAGCTGACATTGGTTCCTATTTCACAGTTTCTTTAATGACTGGCTGCACAACCCCAAATGTTACCAGTTGAGATATTCAGGTCAAATGTTTTCCTGAGGGGAAAAATGTGCACACACATATACAATTCTGATTTTGGAAATATTAATTTTTAGCACTCTGATTTCCCTGGTGAAGCTGTTTTCCTCCCTATTTTAAGTTAAACCTGAACTGAGTGTTGTTTTTTAATAAAATTTATTTAAATAATAATAATTTTAAGTGTGTGTGTGTGTGTAAAATACAATATTTCTAATACAATATTTCTGTAATATCTTATTGCACAGTGCCAAATATTTTAGGTTTAGATATTCAGGTCAAATGTTTTCCTTGGGCAATAGATCAGTCACTAATCCAAGGCAACCAAAGTTCATATAGTCTTTGAAATAATACTATGATGTGACATAGCTAATTACTTGAAATTGTCCAATGGAAGAACATAAATGTCTAGGTGAAGGTTTTATTTTGTTTTTGTTTTGTTTTTAGTAAATGAAATTTTAGGAAAGACAATTCACGTTGGGTGAGTTTATAATCCCCAGTTTAAACTAAGGGCTGGAATTAAATGACTGCATATTTAAAAATTGGGTCATGATATGCATTCATTATTTTGTTGTCTACTTTCTAAAATACACAGAGGTTTTTCACATTATGAAGGAAGTAACTCTATTTGCTATCTGGGCTTTGTAGGTATTGTCAGCCACATAAGTTATTTATATTTCAGAAAACACCACAGGAGGATATATTTATCTCTTGCATTAAGATTCAGGAAGTTTGTTTAGTTTTAGCTTGGCTTCAGGGCAAAACCAAGTAAGACATGCTTCCCCAAGATAATTTGTTTCCTAATTGCTATTCGCTTGCTGAAATACAATTAAAGCTATTGCCCTGATATTAACAACATCTTGATTGCCTTATAGAAATATGAATATGTATTATTTTCCTGTTCATAAATCTTTCTCACCAACTTTCTCTGAACACCCAAATCTTAATTAAGGGGAAATCTTTCATCTTTTTGAACAAGGATCTTTAAGGAAACATATCCTGGAATAGAAAAGATCTGGCATTTCAAGCCATGTTGATGGGAAAGAAATTTTAAGCCTGGACTCCAATTTTCAGAAGTCTCATAGTAGAGCAAAAAGGGACATGTTATGCAAAGGTTGAGATTCCTGTCTTTTCCTCTTTAATCAGAACAGTTCTGAGTTTTTTTTTTTCAAATTTGCTTCCTACTTTTCCAAATCAGCTTCCTGCTTTTTGTACAAATTGGAATAAAAAATTATGAAAGGACTGCTGAATAGTCTCTTTACCTGTTAACATGGTAACAGTGAAACAGGCGTCAGTTCCTAAATGATCTGTGCCTTTAAAAAAGTTGGATTTTACATTTTGCCAAATTTGGTACAAGGAGCTTAAATTAGTTCCATCACCAACACAATTAAAATATGATCTAGCAGAAGTATTCCACTATTTAATCAATCAAAACCAATCAATAAGAATGTTTTTATCAATCTAAAGCAACTCTACAAAAGATTAAAAATAATGTTTAAATAAATAATGTTTAAAATTTGGGAATTTTCTTCGATATCATCATCATCATCATCATCATCATCATCATCATCATCATCATTGGGACTAGGGGTAACATATCAGTGTTCTGATATCTCAGGGGTTGCCACAAAGAAGATGGAGTCAACCTACTCTCCAAAGCACCTGTTGCGGTCCGCCGGAGTTGTGGTTCGCTGGCAGCAGGTGTGGATGGCTGAGGTCTCTGACAGTGAGGACTCAGATGAGGGGCCTGTGTGTGATGCAGGGATGGGGCCAGGAATATCAGAGAGTGGGGTGCTGTCTTCGGTTGTGGAGGTTATGGAGTCTGGCAGCAGTGACGAAGAGGACCCGGGGAGCCTGCACTCAGTGCATGTGTGCACAGGGCTGCTCGAAGGAAAGAGCAGCTGAAGCAGCACAGGGGACTCAGGAGAAAGGCTGGAAGGTGATGGCCCCTTCCATAAGGGATAAAAGTCAGCCTTCGCGGTTGGCTTCTTTGAGGGAAGCAAAGAAGTTCTTTCTACTCAGAGTCCTCATTGAAGTCCTGCTTACTCCGGTTTGTTTTTTTTTTAACTTCTGGCTTTGGATATTTATCTGCAATTAGTCTTTTGTTCTTGGCAGCCTTTCATGAAAGGGCTTGCTCTTATCTGGGACAATTAGTTTTGAATGACCCTTGGCTGTGAATGCACAGAATTCAGAGTGCTGCATTAAAAAGGTTTGCTGTTATACATACTTTGTGTTTGTTTGATTTGAAGAAGGCTTGACTCAGAATAACCAGTGGCCTGCAGAGCTGGCAGCAGAGTCAGACAGTGGAGAGGAACATGGGCTAGTCCAGGAGTTGGGGAGGACTCAGATGAGGGATCTGCATCCAACACAGAGATGGGTCCAGGACCATCTGAGAGTTATGTGCTGACTCTGGAGCCTCCAGAATCTGACATCAGTAAGGGAGAGGAACAGGGAGAATCTGTTCCCAGTGCACCCTTGCGCAGAGCTGCCAGAAGGCAAGAACAGTTAAGACAAAAGAGGCAACTCGGGAGTAAGTCTTGGAGATGATTGGCCCCTCCCATAAGACATAAAGGAGGAGCAAAGGGACAGGAGCCTTTGTAGGAAGCAACTTTGTTCACACTGATCGGTTTAAACTATGAAGCTCTGTGTTGAGTTTGTGCTCCATTTGGCTTTGTATAGCTAATTGGCAATTTAGTCGTTGGCAGCATTTCAAGAGAGATGAAGGTGAGTGCTTATCAGCCTTATCCTGAAAGACTGTGGCAGACTTTTGTTGGACTATTCACAAACTGTTTGGGACTCATTACGGGCTGTGAATGAATGTAATTCATAGCCATTGAAATCAAAAGAGGGTTTTTGGGGCTAAGCATGTAATTGTTACTGTCTCAGGAAGCCTTGGTCAGACCAGCACCTGAGGGTAGGTCAAGAAGCAATGGGCTGAAACTAATCAAGGAGAGAAGCAACCTAGAACTAAGGAGAAAATTTCCTAACAGTTAGAACAATTAACGACTGGAACAATTTGCCTCCAGAAGTTGTGAATTCTCCAATACTGGAAGTTTTTAAGAAGAGATTGGATCACCATTTGTCTGAAATGGTATAGGGTTTCCTACCTGAGCAGGACTAAAAGACTTCCAAGGTCCCTTCCAATTCTGTTATTCTATCTCTAACCTTATATGTAGTTAAACCTTCCTAAGTTGGATCCCATTAAGATGTAGACTACATTCCAATAATCCTATGCCACCAAAGCATTCAGCATCAAGAAGGTACCATATCAAAAAAGCCTTCTCAAAAGGAACAGTTCAAAAAACAGAGTCTTCTTGCACTGAGACCACCAAATTTGTTAATGCATAGGTTTTTCTGGGTTACAGAACATTTTATTAGCTGGATGTATAATAGCCCTGAGACAAACAGCAATCCAGTTACCACTCTGAAAACTTGCAAATGTCATAAAAATAGTATTTTAATATAGAATCAGCAACAGCACACACTGAGAAATAGATAAAAGTTTTGCATTTTAGCTGCAAAGGGCACAGCCTAGCAGGTAGCAAAAAAGCATATTGAAGTCCAAAACATTTGGATGAAACCATATTGCTTAACCTGGGAGATTATTAACCTTCTCGGTTTCATGTGTCGATTGTTTGCATCTCTCTAAAACTCCAGATACACCCATGCAGCCTTGGAGATGCTGGTGTCCAATTCTCTTCTGTGATGAAGCCATCATTTCATCCTGACAGCCTTCCAAGCCCCTCTCTCATAGTTATTTGGTTTTTATGGCACAAAAGGTGCCTCTCACTCCTAATTTCATTTCAGAAAATGCAGTGACATCCTGCTGTGTTTACATATGAATTTTCTTTCTTTGGTGTAATTTGACACTGAATACATTTCTAGGTATGAAATACAGTATCAATAAATTGGAGCATGGGCTCCAGTGAGTTGTTTGTTCAATAATGGATTCCGTAATTTGTACTTGGCTCAAATTAATTTGTAAATTTCTTGGATAGTTATTCTCCATAGTATAAAACCCCACGTTTGAAATACCAAGTTGCAGACTTTTTAAAAATAATTTCAAACAGCCCCCCTACTTAAAGTTGTCTAAACTGATACAAAAGCGGCTTTATCTTTTCCATCCTCTAAAAAACACAAAACCTAGGATGTGTATTTTATTATCACTCTGAAATGCTTTGTATCTCATTTAAAGGCATGCCAAAATTTCTCAAAAGCCACAGAAAACAAATGGCAGTTCACAGAACCTTCTGCAAAGACTCTCTACTGTTTTTTAGTTTTGTGAGTGGCCTTCTCATCAGTCAAAGTCTTTAGAAAATGGCTACTATCAGGAGAATTTTGTGGATGAAAGTAGTGATTAGTGTCAAAGCTTATTTTTCTGTTGCTATTGGTGAAATGAAAGAGAAGTGTCAAAAGTTTGATAAATAAAATGAAAAGAATGGAAAAAGGAGAAGGAGGAGAAGAAATGGAGGGAGGAAAGAAGGAAGGAAAGAAGGAAGGAAGGGATTATTTTCCCTGCTTCTAAAAAAATGCCTTTCGAAACCTATTTCCCTAGAAAATATGGTGGAATATATCTCTTTGATATTTCTTTGCCCAGCTCTCAAAATTCTCTACTCTATTTGGCCACAGATTAATATCAAGATAATGTATATCTATGTTCAGAGAAGCCACTAATTTTTTCAGATACTTTTCCTTAAACCTTTGATAGGACATATGAGAATTCTACAAATAGTCTGCATAGGGTGGGAGTTTATCTTGTAAATATGTTACTGAAGTCATTTGTAATATTAAAGAGTTCCTTGATCCAGCTGCTTCCTCCAATCTCCTCTGACATTACTGTCTGTTGTTCAGTCAGATGATCATTGTGAAAAGGATGAAAGTGGAGTATGATGCTGTTGCAAATATCTGCAATGATTTTTTTTTAAAATTAGGAAATGGTTAATAATCAGCCTTCCATCCTTCTGAGGTTGGTAAAATGAGGGCCCAGATTGTTGGGAGCAATATGCTGACTCTTTAAACCACTTAGAGAGGGCTTTAAAAGCAATGTGAAGCAGTATATAAGTCTAAGTGCTTTTGCTGTTAATATGACTTCCTTGCTCCAAGTATTTGATCAAATTTGTTCTCTTTCTTCCCCTTTTCCTTTATTCTGAAATCAGCTTCCAAATCAGGTAAATGCAAAGTCTTCAGATATTTGGCATATCACGGAGACAGTCCCAGACAGACGGAGGTGATCTTGACTCCTGAGATCTCTGAGTCTGGGTGATCTTGACTCCTGAGATCACCTAACTCCGGGTGGTGACTCGTAGGGTTGGTGAAAGTTGTCCCAGGGATGATCCAGGACAGCCCCTTTGCTGAGGCAGCCATCGGGCTGAAGAAGCTGTGACAGCTCAGAGGAATGAGATTGGAAGAAGTTTGTCGGTCGGTGAGATCATCTTGTTTTTAACCCTTTGGGAACATCCTAGCAACTCTAATGGTGTGAAATTGAGAGTGATATGGAATAGGCGGAAGAGATTGTGTTTGAAAGTAAAGGTTTTGTTTCTTCTTTCTTTTTATGGCTTTAAAGACTTTCCTTTTACTTTTTCCTCTTGGGACTCTCTGAATACCTTTTACATTTTGTTGAATCTTGTCTCTTTTTCCTTTTTTGGCATTAGGGGCTCTAACGTAATTTGGTTATTTTGATTTGATTACTTTTTATTTTTGCATATAAGAAATGGCCACCGAGATTTTTACTGTCCTTCTTGTTTTGAATAAGACAGGAAGTGATACATTTTGGAAGTCACTTGGCAAGGAAGTGAAAGTTGGTTGTAAGATACAATATTGCTACTAGAGACCTGTTATCTTATATAAACATACACACTTGCAAGGACTGTATCCAAGGCTCCGTTGATTAGAAAGTGCTGGATAGGTGCTTTTGGAATATCTCTGAGCCTTCAGTTTGGAACTGAAGAATAAAATGACCTTGGAGAGCTTTTTAAAATAAAAGAATTGGATCTCTTCGAGAGGCAAAAACAGAGGAGCTGCTATCTTCCTGCCTTCACTAGTTAAGCTCTGGACTCTGCATAGTGGCAATGGAATAAAGTGATATTGCTTCCTGCCAAGACTTTTTATTGTTTGGAATTTAATTTTTATAATTTGAGCCCCTAAAATATTTTTGTTATTCCTAAAGGGAATTTTACTATTTTACTATTTTTATCCTTTTTCTTATTGATACCTTCCTATTTTTTAACTCTTAGCCTTTTTTCTTTTGAGAGTTGGTTTTTTTTTTTTATTCTACGCATTGGAAACAAGATAGTTAACTATTGGACTTTTTTTTATTATCCTATTTCCTTTTTAAATTCAAGTTTTAAATTTTTGCCTTTTCTAAATTATTGTTGTATTATTGATATGTAATTGAACCCCTTTTTTCCTTTACTATTCTTTTTCCTTTTTTCTTGTTAAAAGGATTGTTCTTCTCCTTTTATAACACTAATTTTTATTTTTATTTTTTGCTTATTGGCCTTCTTTTTTTTTTTCCTTCCTTCTTTTTGGAATTGGTTCTGACAACCTCTGCAACAATGAGTAGAAGACCTTCAATTCCACAAGTAACGGCTCCCACAACAGAAGAGGCAATACAGAAGATATTACAAGCAGTAGGTGAGATTGGAAAAAGAACAGAGATAATTGAACAGAAGCTAGACAAGACAGATAAAAAGCTAGACAAGACAGATGAAAAGCTAGACAAGACAGATAAAAAGTTAGACAAGACAGATGAAAATATAAAGGTTTTACAGCAAATAATGGAGAAATATGGTGAGAGGATGAAGAAAATTGAAGAGCAGCAAGAACAAAGAGACAAGGAAATGAAGAGTTTTAATACCAGATTAAGGGAAGTTGAGAGCGACCATAATGAATCTCTGAAGTGAAGTTGATAGATCGAATTCTATTTGAGATTCCAAAATGTTGAGGAAGAGAAGGGTGAAAATCTACTGGAGAAAATGACACAGATTTTGGCAGAACTGTTAGAAATAACGGAAGAAGATGAGGGATGGAATAGATGAAGCATTTCGTGTCTTTACAAGATATGCAACGAGGAATAAGCTCCCAAGAGAAATTCATATTAGATTTACTAAGAAGAGTATTAAATCACAAATTTTGCAAACAGTCAGAGACAAGGCGCTGAAGCACAACAATAAAGATGTCACGGTATTGAAACAGATACCAAGAAGAATAAGAGAGAGAGGAGAATATGCATTTTATCCAGAGAATTATTGAAGAGAGGATAAATTATAGATGGCTAATACCAGAAGGCCTCTTGTTTGTCTGGCGGGAACAAAGACATAGAATCGACACAGTGGAGAAGGCAGAGTTATTCTATGAGAGCTATTTTAGAGGAAAAGAGGAAGCGGAGGACATGAAGAACTGATTGTGGAACTTCAAAGGAAGGTGCAATGATAAGTGAAGAAGAAGAACAACTTGGAGCAGTAGGCGGTCTACCTAGAGAACAAAAAGAAGTTAGAACGACTAGAGCAAAACAACCTATATATAAGACCTAAATGGAAGGGAAAAATTGATCTCAATGAATATAAATGGACTCAATTCAATTGTTAAAAGAAGGAAAATATTTCATAAATTAGAGAAATTAAAATTTGATATAATTTGTCTGCAAGAGGTCCATATTAAAAAGCAAAATGAATATGTATTAAGGCAAAGAAAGTTAGGAAAGCTATTTACATCATTGGCAATGTAAAAAAGAGAGTGGCTTTATATATTAAAGATACAATTACTGCAGAATTGATTTATACAGATGAAGATGGGAGGATTTTAATAGTGGAGATAATAGATAACAACACTAAAATGCTTCTGATAGCAATATATGCACCAAGTGAGAATCAAGAAGAATTCTATAAGAAATTATATCAAAAAGTGATTGAATTAGACTATGCAAATATCTTTCTGATGGGAGATTTTAATGGGATAATTAATGACCAGCTTGATTATAAATCTGAAAGAACCAAAAAGAAAATTAGAAAAAAGCTACCCAAGTCCTTCTTTCAAATGATAGAAGAAATGAATATTAAAGACATATGGAGAGAGAAATATTGGAAACAAAGAATTTACTTTTTATTCAAATAGACATGAATCATGGTCAAGAATAGATATGGTATGGGCATCTGCAGATATGCTCCCGATATACAGAAAATTCAAATTGAAAGTGGGATCTGGGCGGATCACAATCCATTGACAGTTGCCTGGAAAGGACAGAGGAGAAGATCGAGATGGACATTAAATAATATGATCTTGAAAGAAGAAGAATTTAAAAAGAAAATTGAGGCAGAACTTACCTTTTTTTCAAGGAAAATAGAAAAGAAGATACATCTCTACAAACTCGTTGGGATGCGATGAAGGCTTATACAAGAGGTTTGATAATTGACTATATAAGGAAAAGAAATATTAAGCGGAAGAAGACACTCAAAATCTTGGAAGATGATTTTAGGAAATTGGAAGAAAATTACAACAATCACCGCAAGGGAAAGATATTAAAAGGAAAATGGATGTGATTAAACATAAAATGGCTCTAATGGACAAGGAAGAAATCAAAAGATTAAAGGCTAAACAAAATTACTTTGAAAGCGGTAATAAGCCAGGAAGGTGGTTAGCGTATAAAATTAGAAAGGAAAGAGAAATAAAGAAAATTGGCCAATTAATAGATGGAAAAGGAATATACAGCATGGGAATGATGAAAAGAAAAAATTATCGAGACTACTATGAAAAACTGTACTCCCAAGAAGATATCCTAGAAGAAAAAATTGAAAAGTATTTACAAAAGACAAGACTACCACAGATACCTGAAGATATTGAGACAATGTTAGAAGGGAACATAACCATGATGGAATTAACAGAAGCCTTGAAGAAACAAAATACAGGAAAAGCACCAGGCCCAGATGGTCTACCGTGAATTTTACAGGACCTTCCAGGAAGTGTTAAGCACTCCCCTTCTAGAAGTGATGAATGAAGTCTTATTAAAAAGAGAATACCTGAGACATGGTTGGAAGCTTATATTACCCTAATACCTAAAGAAGAAATGGACCTACAAAAGTTAAAAATTATAGACCTATCTCATTGTTGAATTCAGATTATAAAATCTTTGCTTCAATTTTGGCAGAAAGAATGAAAAGATACTTAAATGAATTTATCCACACAGATCAAAATGGATTTTTGCCAAAACGACAAATTAAGCAAAATGTGAGAATAATTTTAGATACTCTGGAGTATTATGAAACACATTCTGAAAAACAGATGGCACTGATGTTTTTAGATGCTCAAAAAGCATTTGACAATGTGAACTGGCGATTTATGATATTGCAAATGATGCAAATGGGCTTTGGAAAAACTTTATACAAACTATTGAGGCAATATATAATAATCAAACAGCAAAGATATTGGTAAATGGAGAGCTAACAGAATCTATAGGGATAAGAAAAGGAACCAGACAAGGTTGTCCTCTGTCACCTGCTGTTTGTTTTAACACTAGAAGTACTGAATAGAGCTATCAGAGAAGATGAAGAAATAAAAGGAATGAAAATTAAAAAGAAGAATATAAACTACAGGCGTTTGCAGATGATTTGGTATTCATACTAGAGGATCCACTTAAATCAGCACCTAAGTTGATAGAACAAATAGAAGAATATGGAATGGTGGCAGGTTTAAAAATTAATAAAGATAAAACAAAGATCCTAACAAAGAATATGTTAGCAAAGAGAAAGATTTAGAAGATTTATTAGAGATCCAGATTGCAAATAAAGTTAAATATTTGGGAATAAATATAACATCAAGATGCAGTACATTGAAAGAAGATAATTATATAAAACTCAAACAGCAGATAGCGACAGATCTTAAAAGATGGGAAAATATGCAATTATCTCTTATTGGCAGAATATCGACAGTTAAGATGAATGTTTTACCCAGAATCTTATACTTATTTCAGACAATTCCAATTAGACTTGGGAAAGAATACTTTGAAGATTTAAATAAAATCACATCAAAATTCATATGGCAGGGCAAAAAGCCAAGAATCAAATTTAAGCTATTACAAGATGCAAGGTCAAGAGGGGATTAGCACTACCAAATTGGGAATTGTATTATCAAGCTGCAAGCCTGATGTGGGTGAAAGAATGGATAACATTGAGAAACAATAGATTGTTAACTTTAGAGGGTCATGATCTATTACTAGGATGGCATGCTTTCTTATGGTATAAGGGAACTAAAAACAAGGATATTTTAGAAGACACTATGTTAGAAGCTTTGTTTTAAATTGGGAAAAACCAGAAAACAACATTATATACAAATTCCATTATGGGTATCTACTATTGAAGCTTTTTCATATGCAATAATATACAAGAAGGAACAAACAGTTAGATATGAAGAGATTTTAAATGAAAAGGGTGAACTCAAATCGATGCAAACACTACAAGAACAAGGTATAAAAATGAATTGGTTTTCATATTTGCAAGTACAATCTAGATATGATGAGGATGTTAAGAATGAAGGGATTTATAAAAAGCAAACTGAATTAGATAAAATTTTGATGGGCACGAACGAAAAAATGATTAAAAACTTTACGGTTATTTATTAGAAGTTAGAATGGAAGAGGAGCAGGTTAAGGAAACAATGATTGCTTGGGGAAAAATTTTGGTTATGGGATAGATTTAGAGATGGCAAACACTGTGGGATCAGAATTATAAAATGACAATGTCAACTGCATATAAAGAAAATTTGTATAAGATGTTTTACAGGTGGCACCTATCCCGAGAAGGATTGCAAGAATGTTCAAGGATAAATCGGATAAGTGTTGGAAATGTCACCAGATACCTGGCTCCTACTACCACATGTGGTGGACTTGCGTTGATGCTAAAAGATACTGGACTAAAATCCACATGTGGCTGGAAAAATGATACAACAACATATAGACTTGAAACCTGAGATATTCCTGTTGGGAATTGTCCCAGAGACATTTAACAAAGATTTGAAATATCTGATTGTTAATGTACTGACAGCCGCTAGAATTGTATTTGCTAAAAACTGGAGAAATGATAAGACACCTACGCAGGAGGAAGTGATTAAGAAGATTTTGGATTGTGCGAAATGAGTAGATTAACATTTGAAATTAGGGATCAAGAAGAAAAGCAGTTTTATAAGATATGGAATATGTTTTATCAATGGTTAGACAAAAAGTTTGGTAATGTATTTTTGGGAATATAAAGATAGATAGAACTGTTGAAATAATATAGAGATTATAATATGACAAAGGATTAATAATAAGGATTATAGCTTTTCCTTTTTGTAATATTGAGTATGAATAATGAGGGGTAGGCACTGTGATTTTTGACCGACCGACATACTTGAAATTGATATGGATTTATGTGTTGTATGTTTGTTTGTTATGTTTGTGTTTTGGAAAAATAAAACTTTTTATAAAAAAAAAAAAAAAAGGAATGTTGCTTTTATCACCAGCATAGATCATGAACAACTTGCTAGGTATACATTCATTAATTCCTTCTTTTTAAGAGTTCTTGTTAAGATGAGTTATGGATGGATCATAAATTCTCCCCCTAAGATGTGAAGCAATAAGGACAAAATGAAAACAAGAATGTGGCTGATGACAGGACTGAAATTAAATTGGACGTGGACTTATGGTTTTATCCAAACCCACTAAGGAAATTTGAACTGAAAGAAAGTTTCATCTGGTTCTTGATTCTTTTATTTGCATTGTTTTTTTTGGGAGGTCAGGTCCAACTCTGGAAATTAGATTAAGCTGCTTATGCTTCATTCCAAATTCAGATCCTTCTTGTTTTGAAGACATGAAGTGATCAAACCATCACATTGCTGTGGGCAATACATCATTTCTGGATTGTAAAATAACAATGCAGTGCTGATTCTCTGTTTTCTAGCAGTAATGGAATTTTAAAGACAAGGAGAGCTGACCCTTGGAAAAATTCCAGCCGTTCCCCATCTGTAACTAGTGTGGATTTCATTCAAATTGCATGACATTCTCAGGCATCGTACAAGCCCTTTAAAAGATCAGAACTGTAAAATATCAAATGGACAGTAAACGAGCTTCATCTTCAGCACCATCATGCAAATGCATGGCCTACCAGCTTCTACACTGCAAATACAATGAAATTTGTGAATGTAACATGACATCTTTTTAGTGGTAGCAAAGCAAGTTGTAGTTTTGTTAGATGCAAATATTTTAGGGTTGGATTTCCTTCTCTCCCAGAAAAAGAAACCTTTTAATTATATTGCTTTTTGTTGTCATACCATTCATGGGGAACAAATATTTTACTGAATGTGTCAGACTCGCTTCTGCTTTGGTGGTGATTACTAACATTGATTTTTGTGGTTCAATCTATCAGACTCCAAGAATGTTGATCGTGGCAGATCATGCATATGTGAGCTAAGATAGGCTCTGCATTGCTTTTCTGCCAAACCAAATTGGGACGTTGTTTTAATGGCCTCACTGTTTTGCTGCCAGTGAGCTAACCCAAAGTTGAAACCCTGGAGAACAAAAAGCATTTTCCCCCAACATTTGGGGGCAAGGAGGCTGCATGAGGAAGCAGAGAGAGAGAGAGAAAGAAAAAGCATAAGCATAAGAAAATGTCCCCATCAACTCCTCAGTATTCATCTTCTGATGGTGGAGCTGGCTCTGGGAACATTGAATTCATACCTTGCATTTTTCCATGGAGAGGTGGCTTGTAGAAACCATTATGTTGAAAAATTAACATAAAAAAGCCTTAGAAGCCCAACCCTATTCTTTAAATATATATCAAATTACTCAAAAAATGAAAAAAAAGAGTTCATCCCCTATTTTCTTTTACTTCAATAATGATAGGCAGCCATAACAATGTTTTATTTTTGTGCAAGGTGCCTACCATATTGTGAAGCTAGTGATGAGATAATTTATTCTCTTTTTCTCTGCTTTTCTCTTTCTTACATTCAATTTCATATCTATCTACTACCTACCATCATGGTGGTACAGTGGTTAGAATGCAGTACTGCTGCCGACTGCCTGTAGTTTGACAGTTCAATTCTCACTGGCTCAAGGTTGACTCAGCCTTCCATCCTTCTGAGGTTGGTAAAATGAGGATCCCAGATTGTCAGAGGCAATATGTTGACTCTGTAAACCACTTGGAGAGGACTGTAAGGCCAGTGGTGGTATTCAAAAATTTTTACTACCTGTTCTGTGGGCGTAGCTTGGTAGGCATGGCAGGGGAAGGATACTGCAAAATCTCCATTCCCACACCACTACAGGGAAAAGATACTGTAAAATCCCCATTCTCTCCCCACCCCACCTGCTTTCTAGCTCTGTGATATGATAGCAACAAAAGAAGATCCAGCCAATCAGCTGGGACTCGGGAGGCAGAGAATAGATGGGGACAGGGCCAGTCAGAGATGGTATTCCAAACTACTCAAAATTTCCTCTACTGGTTCTCTGAACTACTCAAAATTTCTGCTACCGGTTCTCCAGAACTGGTCAGAACCTGTTGAATACCACCTCTGTGTAAGGCACTGTAAAGCAGTATATACATCTTATTGCTATTGCACTCTCTATCTATCTATCTATCTATCTATCTATCTATCTATCTATCATTTATCATTCATCTATCGTCTATCTCTATCTATCTCTATCTCTCTATCTCTCAGTGTGCGTGTGTATGCATTTATTTCTTTAAGGACATGGTAAGGCAATTGTCCTGAGTTTGAGAGAATCAGATACAAAATCAGCTTTGAGTCTTGACTTTCATTGTACAAAAGGTATCTCCATTAGGTTGCAGCTTCTCTGGTGTGTGACTAGAATTCACATCTCCTGGCTTCTAGCCTAATGACTTAAGCATTGGACAAAATTGGGGTTCTGGATTATTATATTATGGAATTTAAACCATTGCATATAGAATTACAAACTATTGTAATGGGTAAAATCACCATGTTCAGAGATAAAGCCTATTACTTAACCATTATTATCAAACATTGTTTAGCATAAACAGATAGCCATTCCTAGGAAACTTTACATGTTAAATCAAAGTTTTTTTTTCTTTTGGGAAGATTTGTGATGGAGACCTAAGTAAGTGAGGACTAGGAATAAGTTACAAGTTACCCTTGGCTGGCAAATTGTCCTGGATGTCAACTTGTTCATCCCAACTCTAAGACTTGAATGGCAATTGCATGGCATATTAAAAAGTATTCACATTTTCCATGGTAATGTGTTTTAGAACAGTATATGTGCATCTTGTTTCTGTCCTATTAATTAACTAAGCTTTCTCCATCTGCATATTTGTTGCTGGACAATTTCATCCTTGGAATTGCCAATGCATTGTTTTAGTACATTCATAAATCAATCAAATATTGTTCACCTGTAAGTAATTATTATGGCGATTATTTATGAAAGAAGACCAACTGAGCAGAGGGTATAAATAACAATCCACATGCAAAAAGTGAATGTGAGCTATGTGTCATTTGAGGCTATAAGGAAGGGCTGCTGTTGATTATAAATTAACAATAGCAAGGTGATCACTAATTTATGATTCAGTCAAAGCTACAGCTGTGCGCACATGGTCTAACTATTCCTGTTCACTGGAATGCTGAAATCTGTTATCCGGTTCCAGGAGAAAACAAAACTTTTTTGTGTATTTCAGAATTGTTGAGTGGTTTTTATTGTTGTGTCATAGAGAAGTGTGCAACCTTTTCACATTTTGCAGCCTCCCTGGCTGCTTAAACATCTTAATCCAATTTGATTGGGCTTAGAGGTGGTATTCAGCAGGTTCTGACCAGTTCTGGAGAACAGGTAGCGGAAATTTTGAGTAGTTCAGAGAACCGGCAAATGCCACGTCTGACTGGCCTCACCAACCCCATCTATTCTTTGCCTCCCATTGAGTCCCAGCTGATCAAGTGGGTCTTCTTTTGTTGTCCTGCACAGGAGAATTGAGCTGGAAAGCAGGTTAATGGGGTGGGAAGGCAATGGGGATTTTGCAGTAACCTTCCCCCAGAATTGGGGAGGGAATGGAGTTTATGCAGTATCCTTTCCCCTGGAGTGGGGTGGGAAAGGAGATTTTACAGTATCCTTCCCCTGACACACCCACTAAGCCACACCCACAGAACTGGTAGTAATCCCACCACTGACTGAATTGGATTAGATTTGAATGGATTACATTGCATTGCATCTCATTTGATTGGATTATATTGGATTGGACTAGACTGTATTGATTGGACTGGATTAGATTAGACTATACCATGGCCAGCCCTAATAAGAAAACACAGTTTGCACAATATATCTATCAAGTAGGCCATTGCTCAAAGGTACTAAGCATAACAACTACAAACTAAATATATTTGAAAAACTGTTCCTGCATTTGTCAAAGCAATAATGAAAAATATACCTGTTTTCTCACAAACAGCTGAAATAAGGTGATTGTAAAATAAGATAAATTAGGAATGGTCCTAGCTATTATTTTAATTAAAATCACCAGAAAATCTCAGAAGATTTTTTGGAAGAAAGTGGTAACCAACTTTTTATATCTTATTGGTCAAAGAAACATAGATATGCATAGATTCACCAAGATTCAAATTTGATTCAAGGCAGACTTTACTTTTATATAAAGTTCATCCCTTCTGTCTGGCTTTTTCACTAATATTGATCTCATATTCATGAAATAGGAATCTCTCTAAAATGGCAACATGAAAGTGCATATCTCCCCATCTCTTATTTCGTCCATTGCTGAAGGGCAGACATGCTCAGAAAATGGAATTTTCCTCCAACAGAGCCAAAAGTAAACATTACATCTTGCCAGAGGAAAAGCTTTTCATCTGACTTCCTAATGTGGAAAAGCCCCACCGAGTGGCCTCCTGAAGGTTTCCTTAGAATTTAATTTCACCTAAACAGAGATATTTTGCTAAGCATTGTATAGCTGGTCCAGTCTCTGCAGGGCGGCTAGTCATGTCTGAAGTCCACATTTGGTAGTTAATTGAATGAGACTCACATTATTATTCTCATTATTCTATAGAACTATTCTAAAACATGATTGCACATACAAAACACGCATATAGAGAACATCAGGCTAAAAAACAGAAGATGATAAGTTCAAGTACCACTTTAGCCATGAAAGCTAAGTGATTTTGCAGCCAATCACCAGGAGCCTGTGAGTTCTAGACTTGCCTTGGGCCTGAAAGCCTGCTTGGTGACTTTGGGCCAATGCCAGGAGTCTGTGAGTTCTAGTCCCATTTTAGGCATGAAAGTTGGCTGGCTGAATCTATGCTAATAAGATATCAAAGGTTGGTTTCCACTTTCTTCAAAAAAAATGATTTTAATTAAAACATTAGTTAGGATCATCCCCTGTTTACCTTATGTTGTTGTTGTTGTTGTTGTTAGCTGTGAAGTCATGTCCAACCCATCATGACCCTATGGACAACATTCCTCCAGGCCTTCCTGTTCTCTACCATCTTCTGGAGTCCATTTAAGCTCATGCCGACTGCTTCAGTGATTCCATCCAGCCACCAAATTCTCTGCCGTCCCCTTCTTCTTCTATTGTCCTCAGTCTTTCCCAGCTCTTCTCCAGTGAGTCCTTCCTTCTCATCAGGAGGCCAAAGTACTTGAATTTCATCTTCAAGATCTGGGCTTCTAAAGAGCAGTCAGGGTTGATCTCCTCTAGGACTGACCAGTTTGATTGTCTTGCAGTCCAAGGGACTCCTTATTTTAGAACCAGCTAAAATTCACAGGTTTCTTGGCATGGGGAAAATAGGAGAATAAAGATATCTTGGAGATGTGTGCTGCCTTGAGTTATTTGTAAAAATAACTGTGGAAAGGAATTTTCCGTGAGGTTGCTGTGCTCTTTCTTCTGGCCCCAAGTAGAAGTATCAAATGGGCCAATCACAGCACAGCTATGGTTTGAATTTTCTGGGCTTTGCAAAGCCCCTGGCTCAGGTGTACTTAAGGGGCTACCTCATGGCAGCTAGCCAGTTCCCTCTTAGCCAATTCCAACTGCCTGGAGCTATGCAGCTGGAAGGACTGCCTCAACCCACCAGGAAGGACTTTGGAACTCCGGTCACACAGGTGACTGTTACTGAAGAAGGACTTATTGAGGACTTAAAGGAATATTGACTACTAGTATGCTTTTTGGAATCTTTTATTGCTTTTTGTAACCTTTTACATCAAATAAAGAACTTTGTATTGAACTTATTGGGCTCAGCCTTTTCTTGATGGCTTCACAATAGAGAAAGGTTACGAACCATCAGTTTTTCCCACCCCTTTTTCTCACAATAACAAAGGAAGGATTGTTGTTATCATCAGCCATTCAGTCATGTCCAATTCTGGGCCATTCTATAGATCAGCACTCTCCATGTCCCTCTGTCTCATACTACCTCCTTCAGATCTGCCATGGTAATCTCACTGTCATTTTTTATAGTATCCACCCAATAGACAGTCCCTTCTCTTTTTTCCTCTGATCCCTCCCAGCATGGTTGATTTTTTGAGTGGGTCAGCTCTCATGACATGACCAAAGTATGACATCCTCTGTTTGGCGATCTTGGCTTCATGTGAAATTTTTGGTGAAGTTCAGTCTATGACTTCTTTGTTTGTTATTTTTGCAATCCATGGGATGTGTAATAGTTGCCTCCAACACCATAATGCAAAGGCGCCCACCTTCTTCCTATCTGTCTTTTTTTCAGAGTCCAAGTTCTGCAGCCATAAGTAGCAATTCGGGGGGAAAACTTTTAGGACACCAACAAATAAATGAAATAAATATATATGTGGAACCTTTCAGAATACTTAAGAACGTATAGAACTGGATGACCTTGGCAACTAAATTGTGAATATTTTACAATTTACTTCTCTTGAAACAAATGCTTGTCAATGTATAGTTTTAACTCCAAACTAGAGGAGACTTCAAATCATGCTAGTGAGCCCCAAAAACTGAAAGTGCATTTCAACCTGGGCTTCTCTGGTTCTGGTCCAGAATCTGAAATTGCTCTGTATTTGGCACAATTAAAAGATAATTCCCTTTCATTTTATCATTTATGTAGTCTGTCAACATTATGTTTGTGTGTGTGTGTGTTGGTGTGTATGCATATGTGTGTATACACACACACACACACACACATGAATGACTTCTTTACATTGATGTGCTCTTTGCTCAGGGTACCCACCTGCATTTGTGCTTCAATTGATATTACATCCAAAGTATCCTTTCGAGACAATTTTCATAGATTCAGACTGGATTGGTCTCTCCTCCTTTGATAGACACATTTAAACTGGTATTTTAGAGAAAGGGGGGGAGGAGAAGCAATGAAGGAATTGAAAAGCCCTGCCGATTGAATACCCTCACAGCATGACAAAATACTTTGGGAAGCAAATTAAAGAATAGTGTAGAATTTCAAATGTGTTGAGTCTATTTTGGAAACAAAGGCAGGTGATTTACAGCTCAGGATTCTAGAGAGAAATTTGAATGACATGGATTTGGAATGTAGGGTCAAGATATACTTAACCACTGGCAATATACAGAAGAAAAGTTTGCTTTTCTTCTTCTTTTTAATGTCTTTGCTTTAGTCTAAGCTTCTTCTATGCAGACTTTTCTGTTTGTAGAAAGTCATCTTATAGGGCAAGGAATCCATTTTGAATTGGTTCATTTTATAGCAAATCATTTGGGAATTGTTGTGCTTGAATAAGCAAATGTGAAACAGCTCCCCTGCCTCAAACAATCATAAATAATAATCCATCATGCCAACACCCATGCACAATTAAGGGGAGGGGGGAATCAACATCTAGGAAAGTCCATACAAACAATCTTATCCCCCAAAGGTGTGCGAAACAATTCTGCTGCATTCTTCATAGTCATAGTCATTTAGTCTTATGAAAGACAATTTGAGGTTGATTTCCCCCCATGAATAAAGAAAAAGCTGAAATTGTTATGGATAGACTGTGGTGTGCTTGCATTTAGTTATAAGGTGGTACTACAGTATTATGAGTTATTCATCAATTGTTCTATCATTACCTTCCCTGGCTTCCTGTGCTTCTATGACCTCCAAAACAAAATATCATTTAAAAAAATGTTTTCCTTGTAGAATAGTAAAATTTTGAGTTTGAGTTTAGTCAGGAAGCTAGAGAGGGATATCAAAAATTGGATAAAAGAAAACACCAGAAGAAAATCTCCAACAATAAAATAAAATTTAAAAAAGCACAAGATAATTTTGAAATAAAGTTTAAAGATTTGAGAATAAGCTAGAAAGTTTGGGACTTCTGGGATAGGGAAGCACATCAGGCTTGTCATTTTGAGCAATCATGATGGTGCCCTTGGTACATCATCTTCACCATTAATAAAGGAGGGGAAATCCCATGAAATGATACAAAGGAAAGACATTTTTCTTTTTGTTTGTGAATGATTGAATGTCAAGTTGAAAGAGATCCATTCTGTTGAATTTCATCACTCAAAGGTAAATGTTGAAGATGCAAATCTGAGAGCAAACTAAACTTCAATTACATCCATTTCAGAAGTGCACCATGACATGATCATATAAAGCAGGGGTGTCAAACTTGTGGCCCATGGGTCAGATGTGTCACGAGCTGGCCATACCCATGCCTGGTTTAGTAAAGGGGAAAAAAATCATGCGAATTTGACACCCCTCGTATAAAAGGTTACGTTATGTACTTTTAGTTGCAACATAAATTGTACAATCAGCACAATGATTCCATCATTTGCATTGTGTCTTTTACCCTCCTTTGTAAAAATCCCTACTGGAATTTAATCCAATGCTTCATCCAGGAAATTGCAGGTTTGCACTAACTGTACATTGCAAATTGCTAATGCTGCTGTCCATTCAACTGTCGTCTTCTCTGTAGAATCAGTGGTGGGATTCAGCCAGTTCACACCACTTTGGGATAACAGGTTGTTAAGTTTCTGAGCAGTTTGGTGAACTGGTTGTTGGAAGAAATCATTAGGGCAGAGAACCGGTTGTTAAATTATTTGAATCCCACCACTGTGTAGAATATGCAGAACTCAATTTTCTTTTACACATTTTTTTACAATCGGAGAACACTTTGTAACAGTTTACGTTTGTAACATATAACATTCACCAGCCTTTTACACATTTTCCCTTAATTTATATAATTGGTGATCTAAATGGCCCAGAAATTATTAGAATCACTTTGGATAGTAAGATTGGCAGCTTATGAATGTGACAAAATAAATACTGACTTGTATTGAAAAGTACTATTTATTTAATTATTCTGACCATCTTACCTAAGTTTATACCATCATAATAAAACCATATAAACCTTATGAATAAAAGCATAAATTCAAAACAGAATTAAAAACAGATTAAAATGTTCACGTAAAGATAAAAATCAAAGTACACATTCAAAAGGTGAAGAGTTTAACAAGGAAGTGGGAGCATCTTCAAACCACCAGTCATTCCCAGGGCTGCATTACACTTTTAGACCCCCATGCTAATTGGCAAAACCACATCTTCACCCTCTTCTGGAAAACAAGAAGAGTGGAAGTTTGCCTTCCTTTTGTCCATAAGATGTTCTATCAGGAAAGGACAGTAGCTGAAAAGTCCCTCCTTTCTAAGAGCCCACCGGTCAAAACTTCTTGACAGTTTAGGCAGCATGCACTGCCTACTTAGCCAGGTGGGATATGTTGATGTAGTTTTGCTTCCATTTTTCCGATGTAATTGTAATTTTGTTTCCATTTTTTTCTATCTTAAATTATCCTGACACAATTTTTAATACAAATTCCCCCAGTGAAAGTGTGTTTAAAAACAATTCAAAATTTAAAAAAGTCCAAGCAATTTTCATTTTCTGCGCAGAGACAGAGTTGGAAATGGAACACACAACTTTATTTTAGCAAAATTCATGGCACAGCTGTATTGCATTTTTATTTTACAGAAGTTAGGAAAATGACATAAAGTTTGAAACTTGTCAATGAAAGCTAAATATGGTCTCACATGATGACTTTGCAGGTGATGGGATAAACAAACATTAACCCAGTGTCTAGTGCCGATTTAGTTGAACTCAACAGAGGGCAGTTCATTTATCTTGCTGAGTGTTTATAATAGAATTTAAGTACTAGCCAACACCTCTTCTCTTGTAAGGAACATTTGTAAGAATTTCAAGTGCTGTAGGCTACTGGATGAAAGACTCTAGCATGTACCACTCCGTTATATTCCTACATTATTAGTTGAAGAAAGAAATGCTTACACAATTAAATCAATAGACTTGAGTCTCATGAGTGCACTAATGGCTGCGAAGATTTGAAATTGGATTTAATGAATGCTCAACCTGTTAGAAAATAAAACAAAACATATTTTTATGCCAACTCAAAGCAAATATGTACCTGTTGGAAACTTACTGAAAACACACACATACACAGAGAGAAAGAAAAACAACAACAAAAACAACTTCTAATACAACATCAACAAACAATCAAATCCAGTCAGCCATGAAATGAAAAACAAACAACTAAACAATTTGTTCATTTAAAATAAGCAAGGTCAATTGATAAATTGTCAGGGTAAAATTAATAAAATACTCTGCTTATTTTGAAAAGAGTTCAACTAGGTGTGGTTTAATCTGAGAAAGGGGCCTTTTTTGGTGCTTTTAATTTGATTTGATTTGATTGTGCTGGAACTCCAAGGAGCACTGGAGAAAGAGGGTGGGGGTGTAAATCAGTATAGAACCAAAAAGAGCAGTTGTATTTCTTAATCGAGGATTAATCAAGGGTTGCTCAAAGCTCTACAGATGAAAAGGCTTTCAAACTGAGTATATATTAAAAAGACTTGCTCAACACTTCCCGCCATTTTTGCCAGTGTTTGATTCTTGAGGGAGAAAAAGAATCTGAACGCAGCCCTAGATCTCAAAGCACTCATAATGTGACAGCTTGTGAGGCTTAAAGAATTTAGAGGGTAATATTTAAAAGCCATCCAGAGGTGAGGATGCTTTGATGCTGATTGATCATTGGTTTCAGTGATATTAAATTGTTTGGTTCTCACTGCATTTCTCATGCAGCCATCTTTAATTATTCAGGCCCACTTAGAGATTGAATAATTTGTTCATGTCAATATAGAGTCCTACAACTCTTCATCAATGAAAGATATACTTGTAACATTTCACCCTTGCATGAAAGTGTCACTTATTTGTTATCAGAAGGATATAATAGGGAAGACACTGCATTTATGTATATTCAGATGCCAGCCAATTCTCTCCTCTCCCCTCTTTTCCTCTTCTCTTCTCCTCTCCTCTCCTTCTCTCCTAGAAAATTCCTAACTGTACTGGATCTAATAGCAAAATAGAGTGTTTTGTCATTGAAACATTGCAGACTGTCCTTTCAAACGCTTAAATAATATTAGATGCAATAGGACACACATGATAATATATATTTATTTGAAGCTATGTCCCAGGCTACTATTAAAATACCCAAAACCTACGATTCCAAAGCAGTTGCTATTAAGTGTTGGCACAGATAAGGTCACATTCCCTCCCCTAAACCATGGCTCATAGCTACATAATCACCACTCAGGTGTGATTGGGAAGACTTCTCAAAGTTTCTTCTTTAACTGAATGCCACCTACAGCAACCCCTCAGGTGAGATTTTTCAATGTCAGCCTTCCCTCTAGGGGACAATGGATTCATAAAGCCAGTATCCTTTCTATCCTTGATCTTCTCAAAGTCCGTAAAATTGGGCTTTTTAGGAAATCATTGTGGAAGTTTACCAGTCCACATGTTGTTGTGCTATCTTGGTTAGATTTTAATTAAAAAAAAGCTTTACTGATATTTTTATTTCTATGTTTTGGCATTTTGTAAACTGCTGAGAGTCTATAGGAATTTTTGGCATTGAAGCTTCGTGTTTTATTTTATCCTAAATGTACAATTTAGGAAGATAAAATATGATTTTAAAATGGGCAGTTATAGCCTTCTGCCCTCAATGCAAGCATGTCATAAGGTCAAGATACTGAATGTACTCACTCACTCAAACAACCTCAATCACCTACCTTCCCACGAAGACATAAGCCAAGTTATATTTCTACTGGTATTGTAATATAGTTTATATCCTTTTGTTCTCACATGGCATAACCATAAATGCAGAAGCTGATATGGGGATTGTCTGTTTCAGTCTTCCCCTGTGAACCATTCAATGTTCTTCACTTCTCAGATGCTATAAAAAGTTATGCTTTAATCTTTTTGTTGCAGTTGTTGTTGGTATCATTGGATTCCTGGCTTTTTCCATTCCAAGTTCACCACCTAGCATGTTTCCCCTGCAAAACCAGTAACAGCTTTTATCATATGAGAATTGTTTTAATGGTAGTAAATGAAAGAGAACTTTGCTTGCTTGCTTCCTTGTTTATTTGTTTGTTTGTTTTGTATAGCTGCCCATTTCACAAAAAGTGACTCTAGGCAGCATACATTTATTTTTCTTTCATTTTTCCTAATTACCACAATCTGTACACATCATTTCCCCTAACACAATGTATTATTTTATCATCCTCCCCTCCCCCAACATGTGCATTTTTGTAAATATTTGTGGGCTAGCAATGATGAACTACTCAGAGAATTTGAAAATGTCGAGTATATCCCAGTATAAACACAGTCCAGTCCCTGGGTAGTTTTGGAAATGATACGTTTTCAAAAATTCTCCTATCTTAGTTCTTAAGGTTCATAGTCTGCTTTCTTTTTTAAGCATATTTTGAACTATTGTTATTGAAAGTACTGATATATCAGCTTTCTACCTTTAAAAAGAGAATATTAAATCCATATTCTTTTGTTTATACCTCTATAAACTTTTCACAGTAGTCATGTTCAGACAAACAAGATAAAAATTAGAGTCTTTTCAGATGTTCAGCTGAATGTATGTGGGTTAGAAAGTGGGTAGATGATAACGAGAATCAACTTGTTATACATTATATAATAATATAATATATGATAGGGGCAGGGTGGCTCAATGGTTAAAGATGCTGAATTTGTCAGCTGGAAAGTTTACAGCCCAGATTTGAGACCTGAGTGCTGTGCCCTAGCTTCTCTTCCTCCTCCAGAATTTCACAAGCATGCAAATGTGAGTAGATAAATAGGTACCCCTTTGGTGGGAAAGTAATAGCATTCCATTCACTTCAGTATATAGTCATGCTGGTCATATAATCACAGAAATGTCTTCGGACAAAGCTGGCTCTCTCCACTAGGAAACAGATATGAGCTCTGCCTCCTAGAGTCAAAAATGACTGGATAGGGCAGGGGTCTGCAACCTTAAACACTCCAAGAGCCATTTGGATCCATTTCCCACAGAAAACAAAACACCGGGAGCCTCAAAACCTGGGTGGGCATGGCCAATTCAATGTCACTCCTACCCAGTCACATGACCCACCCACCCTGCCATGCCTACCCAGGTTTTGTGGCTCCTGGTGTTTTCTGTGGGAAATGGGTCTCTCACTCTCTCTCCTTCCCTTCCTCTCATTTCTGTTTTACCTTCTCAAGCCAGGCAAGGAGTGGCTGGGAGGGGGAGGGGTGGGACCAGTCAGTGGTGGGATCACCCAACAGGGAGCCATAGCAGAGGGCCCAATGAGCCACATGTGACTTCAGAGCCATGGGTTGCTGACATCTGGGATAGGGGAAGCTTTTCCTTTTGTAAAATATATCATTTCATCAATGTACCCAGTAGGCAGCTATATAAATGTGTTTAATAAATAAAATATTTTTTAATCTTGTATTATCTACTCACAAATGTCAGACCTCACTTAGTACTTCTGATCAGCTGCAATATGTATATAATCCAACCCACAGGAAATTCCTTCAGATAAACTCCATTACACTACATTTTTTGCAGGATCCAAATCTGATTTTTGTTGTTGGCATCTAAGTTTATAAAACTAGAACATTGAATATATTTTTCTAGCTTGTTAAAATGAATTAAACATGGTTGATTTCTTTAGATCTTCTTCTGAATGACTGAAAAGCAGACAAAAATAAATAAAATAAGATTAATCCCTCTGCCTTCCTGTCTGTGCAGTTTTCCTTTTTTCCTGTGGTGCTTTAGGACAAGTAAAATCATAATGAAAAACCTGGAAGTTCCTATCTTCTTTAAACAGGGATCTAATTAGTTTATATAATTGATCTTCCTGCTACAGCAGGTGAACTAGGTAATTATCTTGTTTATACTGGAGGTGAGTCAGCAAATGTCAGAGATTTAATACTCACTATTTTGCTAAGGAGTAATGGTTCCTGGGATGTGCAGCAATAGCAATAAACTGGTCTGCCCCAAATTCACAAATTCAAAGTACATTCAGTGTTGTTTAGGCCACTTCAGAGTTAAGATTAAGATTTGGTCTGAAATAAGACCAAATGCAAAGCAAGAATCTTGCAAGCTGAACCTGATGGTTAAGTACAACAACAACCATAGTTTCAGTTGGGAAACTGATTTTGCTAAGTCCAAAAACAATAGGAAATTTCTAGAAGACTGGCACTCTGATAAATTACTAATAACACTAGCATTTGGCAATAGCACTTAGACTTATATACTGCCTCATGGTGCTTCACAGCCCTCTCTAAGCAGTTTACAGGGTCATCACATTTCCTCCAACAATTTGGGTCCAAGTTGGGTTTACTAACTTCAGAAGGATGGAAGGTTGAGTCAACCTTGAGCTGGTCAGGATCGAACTCCTGGCAGTGGGAATGCAGACTTAGCCTGCAATACTGCATTCTAACCACTGTGCCACATGGTTCTTAGCCATCAATAGACACATAGACATAAACAATATCTACACATTATGCAAAAGAGACAATCAACAACCCAAAAGGGAAACAAAAAGACCAAAACACCTCCCCACTAGCAATCAGCACCCAGATGACCATAGATTAACTTCAAGATTAACATCAGACCAATAATCAAGTAAACAATACCTCAATCAAGGGAACTGCCAAACAGGTTAACAGTAAACAACCAACCAAAGAAACACCAAGACCACGCCTACCAACACTGACAGGGCAAGCCACTAGAATATAAATTGAGAGCAAACCTCACACTTTAGTAGCACTGATGATGTTACCTAGTTTGGGTAATGAAACATCTACTAGAAAACAACCAAGCTTAGAGAACACCAAGGACCTCAAAGCCAGGGGTCATGGGGGGTAAGATTCTGCACAATTCGGAGAACCCCAAATCCCACTCTTGGCTGATCCCACCCACCCCATCCTGCCCTCCCAGGAGTTCCCATGTGGCCTGTTTTGGATGCAGGTAAGTGCAGGGCACACTCGGAGGCTTGGGGAGGGTGAAAAATAGACCCCCCCGGAAGTTCGGGAAGGCCAGAAACAGGCCCCTTTCTGGCTTCCAGAGAGCCTCCAGAGCCTGGGAGGCCATTTTCACCCTCCTGGAGGCACGAGGAAAGCCTCTGAAGCCCAGGGAAGACAAAATGCCCCCTGGCCATGGTGCAGGATGCTGACCAGGCCACACCCACCATGGCCACATCCACCCAGCAACTGGGCAGAGAACCCCTTGCTAAAATTTTTGAAGTCCACCCATGCCCAAAACTTGATTAGTTTGGGTGGGAAATACACAAGGTGGAAGCATTCCCCATAGAAGTCAAAAGGAGACAGATTGTGAAGCAGCATCGTACCAGCTGAATCCAAGTTCTGCTCCTTTGTTAAGTAAATTGGGCTTCATGGGCTATGTATGAAAAAGAATGGGTCAGGCATCATAATGGCTGAATATTGCTTTCATCATTTCAAGAGGAAAGACAAACTCTAATAATAGCTTTTACATTGTATTTTTCATTCATCTCTAGTAATTACATGTTAACATTTTGTAAATGATTGAAATAGCATAGCGATGTTAACTGATGCTGAATTATAAACTTTCATCATCAGGTTATTTGTCTTGGCATGTATAATGAAGTAGTTAAGGGAATTCAGACATTGTCATACCCCTGGTAGAGACTGACTCTGAGGGAGAGGAGGAACAGCCGACAGGGAGTGGAAGTGTGGCTCTGGAGGTTTGTAAGAGGCTGGGGAAGGGCAGAGGCCGGCTGAGCAGTCAGAGTAGGACCCAGACCCATCCTCTATCCATCCTAGGGCACACAGGGAGGAGAGGATATGGGAGAGACGTAGTCTCCTCAGAAGGAGAGGGCCTTGATCCTCTTCATGGGCTGCAGGTGTGAGAACTGCATAAGAGTTTGGATCTGCGTACTGGCAAACGCTGAAAACAAAGCATGTTTTATTTTGGTCTGAAGTTATCTTGGTTGGTGTCCTTCCAACAGACTGTGCCTTGTTATCTCCTTGAATTTGGTAAATACTTCTCTTGTTCCGTTGTGGAAATTTCATCATTGTAGTTTGTTTGGTTTTTTAATTTCACCTCTATCTGCTCATTAAATTCGGACTATATTGCTTTCTTTTGAAGACTATTTTTGAATACATTTTATCTCCAACTGAGTATTATTGAACAGTGGGGCTAAATTGGAGACATTAAAAGACATTTATTTACATTTTGGATTTTGTTACGTTTGTGTTACACTTTGGATCATCACAGACATGCTTTCCCCCATATATATCAGGAATGAATGACCCTACATAGCAATAGCAACAGCACTTAGACTTATAAACCACTTTACAGCTCTTTCTAAGTGGTTTTACAGAGCCAGCATATTGTCCCCAAAATCTGGGCCCTCATTTTACCCACCTTGGAAGGATGGAAGGCTGAGTCAACCTTGAGCCTGGTGGGATTTGAACTGCCAAATTGCAGTTCAGCCGATAGTCAGCAGAAGTGGCCTGCAGTACAGCACTCTAACCACTGTGCCACCGAGGCTCTACATCAGCCAAAATTTAACACAGAGTTGACTAAGTACAGAGCTAGGGAAATAAATTACATTTTATTTAAAGTTTCAGAGGATAATGGGTATAGCTTGCTATGCATAAAGTGACCGCATTTTGACTGCAAGTACTTGGATGACACCAGATAGCAGGTGACAAGTCAGAGATTTCCTTTCCTCTGTGTTACCATTTAATTGTTGTCTGGATTCTTGGAGCCTGCATACCCAAGCCTAACATTTATTGTGCATTTGATTGCAAATCTTAGTTCACTTGCTCAGAGAGTGGCTATACTGCAGGGATAACCCAACCCAACCAAAGATACCAAACAGAATTTAGAGCATATTGTACAGTAGAACCAAGAACAAGAGTCTTTAAACTTGGCAAGTTTGAGATTTGTGGACTTCAACTCCCAGAATTCCTGAGCTAACATGAATGGAGGAGGAATTCTGGGAGTTGAAGTCCACAAGTTTTAAAGCTGCCTAGAATCATAAGGCTGCAAAGGACCTTGGAAGTTTTCCAGTCCAACCCACTGTTCAAGGCAGTAATAGCAATAGCACTAAGACTTATATACTGCTTCACAGTGCTTTACAGCCCTCTCTAAGTGGTTTTACAGAGTCAGCACCTTGCCCCCAACAATCTGGGGTCCTCATTTTACCCACCTTGGAAGGATGGAAGGCTGAGTCAACCTTGAGCCTGATGAGATTCGAACTGCCAAATTTCAGGCAGCTGGAAGTCAGCAGAAGTAGTCTGTAGTACTGCATTCTAACCACTGTGCCACCACGGCACTTAATTCCACAATTGGCTTGGGAAATGTCCATGAAGATTCTCAATCATCCAGGTCCCAAAGTTGCCCCAAAGTTGTTTTTCAAAAGGCAATTGAATTTTCTTGTTTGTTGAAGGTGGTTTATACTATTTTATACCATTTATACCATTTTTCCATTGAAAACATTTTGCTTCTCATCCAGGAAGCTTCTTCAGTTCTGACTGAGTGTTGAACCCCCCACCTTTCTGTCTGAACTAAAGAAGCTTCTTGCATGAGAAGTGAAATGTTTTCTAGGAAAAAAAAAAACAAGAAAGTCCAGTTGCCTTTTGAAAAGCACCTTTGAGACAATCGGTTTGATCATGTGTAAGGCAAATTAGTAATCAAGCGGACATGCTTAGAGGGACCCGGCGTGAAATGTCCTGTGTCCAAACAGACCACATCAGGAACCCTGATAACTCCTAGAATTCTTCTTTGATGTTCTACTTAGTAGAAAGTTCTAATGAAACATTATTATAAACTAAAAATAATGTGCTACCCGCACAGGGTGAGGTCTGTTTTCTGCTTTAGCTATGTGAGAATTTGCATAACACTATAGGTCAAACAATTGGAAAGTGATTATTTTAATCAGTACTAGAAGTTTACATTCCTTGGGGGTTGGATTATGGACAAAAAAAAAGCAAGCACTGGGATTTAGGGGCTTGTCTGTAAAAACAAACAAATATAGATATTTGCCGTGTTCAAGTGTCATGCCAACTTCCATAAAACTGGCCACAAAACTGACAAGCAAGGAGAGAGAAAAATGAACTGAACCTTTTAACAAAAACATTCCCCCCCCCATTTTTCTCTCCCCATCCCTCTTTTAACAAGCTTGTTTCTTCAAATTTGGTTTCAAGGTCTTTTCTTACTGTTTCTAAAGCAATTATCCTCTGGGCCTGTTCTATTCTGCTTTGTATGATACTGGGCTAATTATTCTTCTGCTAATGAATGCTTGAAATTGATCCCATATGGTAGCATATGTGCCTTCAGATGGAAGCTTCATTTGAATAAAATAAGAAAATTCACCTCTTGGGATTTTCTTAAATTTTTTATTCTGTAGCAATGAGTCAAATCTCTCTCTTGAGCATCAGGACTGGCGACGTGATATTTATTACACTTTACAACTTTCATTGGGGTTTTGAGAATTTTTGAAGTCCCCACTGAGATGTCCTCTTGGAAAGGACATCCATAACACAGATTGGAATTGTCAGATTTTTCAAATAGAACTTGTTATGTATGCAGAGTTTGAATTGATTGGTTGTTCTTGTATAGTGTTTGAAATCATTGGTTTAAAAGTGCGGGAAAACCCTGCACTCTGATTGGCTGTCAGCCGAGGCAGCCGGCTATATATAGCTGCCTCGGCTAAGCCAAATCGGGTCCGTTCTGAGCTGAAGTCACAATAAATTTTGAGTTGAAGCACTCCGCGTCCTGCCTCTCTCTGGAACTTAACACTGGCGATGAAGTTGGGATTTCCCTGAAGAGAAGGCAACGCGGAACAGAGAAGAGTGAGATGGCTGCGCTGAAAACACCCCCAGCCCCATTTGACCCGAAGAATGAAGACTGGGAGTCGTATGCAGATCGGTTTCAGATGTTTTTGGAAGGAAGCGATCTGGCCACCATTTCTGAGCAGCGGAAGAGGACGGTTTTTCTCATGTATTGCGGTCCGGCAGTTTTCAAGATGGCGAAGGCATTAGCGGGCACAGCAGCCGTGAAGGTAATGGCATGGCCTGATCTAGAGAGGCTTTTAAGGGCACACTACGCACCCCAAGTATCGTGCCTCATTAAGAGACATGAGTTTTATCACCGCGATCAGGGGGAAGACGAAAGTATAAATGACTTCATGGCAAGTTTGAGAGACATTGGGGGTGCATGCGAATTCAGCAGCTTAGAGGAGGCCATGCACGATCATTTCGTTTTGGGCCTTAAAGACAAGGTTTTGCAGAGCAAATTACTGGTGAAACCCAAGATCACACTGAAAGAAGCCATAGAGGAAGCATCTTCAGCAGAAGCCACCAAATTCTCAGCAGCAGCCATGAGAAAAATGAACAAGACTACGAGCCATTCAGATGGGGAAAAGACCACTACAACTCATTTTGATGAACTTGAATCTGAGTCAGAATACAGTGGAGAAGAAGAAGAAATCAACAGACTCAGAATGGATCGGAAAAGAAACGACCTGAGAAGGAAAAGGAGTGATTTCCACTGCATAGGTTGTGGGGGAAACCACCCCCGCACTGAATGCAAGTTCCTGGATGCCATTGGCCTCTGATGTGAAAAAAGAGGGCACCTTGCAAGAGTCTGCAAATCATCCAGAACTCCACCAAACAGAAGAAAGTTTGCTACAAACAATAAAGACAGAACAATTAGATAAACTTATAGCCCAAGGGGTGCTGGAGCCCACAGACCACTCCAGGTGGGAAACACCTATAGTCACGCCAGTCAAGGCTGATGGTTCCGTGAGAATCTGCGGGGATAACAAGGGGACATTGAACCATGCGCTACAGCAGAGCGCATATCCGGTTCCAGTGGTTCATCATTTATTACATTCTCTGGGCGGGGGCACAGTCTTCACCAAATTGGACCTGGCCCAAGCATACCAGCAGTTAACAGTAGATGATCTAACTGCAGAAGCCCAAACCATTGTGCATTCAAATGCAAGAGGTTACAATTTGGAATAAGTGTGGTGCCAGGCATCTTTCAAAGCCTCATGGAAATGATGCTACAAGTTGCCTGGGGTGGTGCCTTATTTTGATGGTTTTAATCTCTGCTGAAAATGACACTCAATTACACGAGAAACTCAGAGAAGTTCTAACCAGGTTCAAAGAAGCAGGGTTAAAAGTCAAAAGAAATGCACACTAAGAACTGACAAAGTAGAATTCTTGGGTTATATGATTGATAAACATGGCATCCACCCCACAGAAGCCGAATTCAGGCAATCAAAGAAGCCCCCAGGCCTAGATGCAAAACTGATCTGCAAGCATTCCTGGACTTATTAATTTCTATCATATGTTTCTACCTCAGAAAGCAACCACTGCGGTGAACCCTTACACAGACTATTGGATAAGAAATCTGCATGGGTCTGGGGCAGAAAAGAAGAAGCTGCTTTTAACTTTGTCTTCAAAACAGAGCATATCCGGTTCCAGTGGTTCATCATTTATTACATTCTCTGGCGGGGGCACAGTTTCACCAAATTGGACCTGGCCCAAGCATACCAGCAGTTAACAGTAGATGATCTAACTGGAGAAACCAAACCATTGTGCATTCAAATGCAAGAGGTTACAATTTGGAGTAAGTGTGGTGCCAGGCATCTTTCAAAGCCTCATGGAAAGGATGCTACAAGGGTTGCCTGGGGTGCCTTATTTTGATGACGCTTTTAATCTCTGCTGAAAATGACACTCAATTACACGAGAAACTCAGAGAAGTTCTAACCAGGTTCAAAGAAGCAGGGTTAAAAGTCAAAAAGAGAAATGCACACTAAGAACTGACAAAGTAGAATTCTTGGGTTATATGATTGATAAACATGGCATCCACCCCACAGAAGCCAAAGTTCAGGCAATCAAAGAAGCCCCCAGGCCTAGATGCAAAACTGATCTGCAAGCATTCCTGGGACTTATTAATTTCTATCATATGTTTCTACCTCAGAAAGCAACCACTGCGGAACCCTTACACAGACTATTGGATAAGAAATCTGCATGGGTCTGGGGCAGAAAAGAAGAAGCTGCTTTTAACAATATCAAAAGACAAATCACTTGATTGTGTGCTGATACAGTTTTCTGAGAATTTACCTGTTGTACTAAATTGTGATGCATCCCCTTTTGGAGTGTGGGGTGGGGTTTGAGCCACATGCTTCCCAGTGGAAGGGAAGCCCCTATTGCATTTTACTCATTTGACTAAAGCAGAGAGAAATTACAGCCAACTGGACAAGGAAGCTTTGGCAATTGTGGCAGCTGTCAAGAAGTTCCATGAGTACATTTATGGGAGAAGTTTCACCATTGTGACAGATCACAAACCTCTCTTAGGCATTGTGGCAGGAGACAGACCAACGCCCACAATCCTGTCACCAAGAATGCTGAGATGGACTGAATTTCTTGCTGCTTATTCATACAAACTCATCCACAGACCTGAAAAGACATTGGGCACGCTGATGCTTTGAGTCGCTGCCCACTTCCTTCACACATTGAGAACCCTGCTCCTGAATCTTACACCTTTTTCTGGAAACTGTTGCCAAACTTCCAGTCCATGCTGCTGAAATTGCCAGAGAGACTGCCAAAGACACTTTATTAGCTCCTATTATAGGCTGGATTAAGAAAGGTTGGCCACTTCAAGATCTACCTCAAGGTTCCCAACCTTTTAAGTCCAGACAAACTGAGTTATCTGTATTAAGAGGATGTATTTTGTGGGTAACAGGGTGGTTATTCCTGCAAAACTACAGAAAGAGGTTTTGGAAATGTTACATGAGGGTCATCCGGGAATTGTCAGAATGAAGGGATTGGCCAGGAGTTATGTATGGTGGCCAGGTATTGACAAAATGGTTGAAAACTGGGTTGCATCCTGTCCCAACTGTCAGGAAGTCAGGCCTGCTCCACCTCTGCCCCCAAACAGGAATGGGAATGTCCTAGGGGCCCATGGTCCAGGATTCACATTGATTTTGCTGGCCCTACCAGAGGCACACTTTCCTTATTGTGGTAGATGCATACTCCAGATGGTTAGAGGTTATTCCTATGGCATCCACCACAGCAGATGCTGTTGTCAAACAGCTTAAGAAACTTTTGTAACTCATGGGTTGCCAGATGTACTTGTTTCTGACAATGGTCCTCAATTTACTTCCAACCTTTTGAATCATATTTAGCACAGCAGGGTATCAGACATGCCCTTACAGCCCCTGGGCATCCTTTGGCTAACGGCTGGGCTGAACGCATGGTACAATTTACCAAGGAGAAACTCCAGCAATTGGGTCCAACAGGGACATCACCAAGAAAGTTGAAAACTACTCAGTGTCCAGCATATCACTCCCAACCCATCAACTAACTTAACCCCGCCGAGTTGTTGATGGGTAGAAACTCAGATCTCCTCTTGACCACTTCATCCCACCTTACGCACTCCAACGCACCACTAGATTCCACTAGCAAAACTCGCACATTCACTGTGGGTGATTCTGTTTATGCAAAAACCTTGTGGGTGAACCATTATGGATTCCTGCAGAGATAACCGAAATTACAGGCCCCAGGTCTTACAGGGTTCAAACTGAGGATGGTGTCCTCTGGAGCAGGCACATAGATCAGTTACGGTCCAGACTACCTCAGGAGCATCGCCATTGCTCTCTTCCCATACCTACTGCCTCCTAGGGGAAGGGGGATTATGAGAATAATCAGCAAGCAAAAATCAACCCCATGTGTAACGAGCTAACATGACAGGAACCATCCCAAAACCTGTCACAGTGCCAACAACCATTTTTACAAATGGAAGATTGCACATCACTACCAGACTTAGGTGCTGACATTGGGTTGGAGATGGATTGGGAGGAGAGACCAGGTTGTAGTAACCAAACAGGTTATAACAATACTAGAAGTCCGAGTAAGGAAATGGTAACAGACACATTTCCTCCCTCACAATGTGAGAACCCTAAAACACCTGAACCACGAGGTCACAACGCATAAGAGCCCCACCTATTTGCAAGAGTATATTAGATAGATTGGGTTTGAGCATGGACCAAACCTAGTGGGAGGGTGTTATGTATGCAGAGTTTGAATTGATTGGTTGTTCTTGTAAAGTGTTTGAAATCATTGGTTTAAAAGTGCGGGAAAACCTGCACTCTGATTGGCTGTCAGCGGAGGCAGCCAGCTATATAGCTGCCTCGGCTAAGCCAAATCGGGTCCGTTCTGAGCTGAAGTCACAATAAACTTTGAGTTGAAGCACTCCGCGTCCTGCCTCTCTATGTGAACTTAACAGACTTTTAAATTGATTCCTTAGTTCAACTGCTTTGAAACGCTAAAGATCCTTTTCCTTTCTTTTTGCCCAATTTTGAAAAGTAAACAGTACTTGCAGAGCTCAATGGAATTGTTCTTCCTCATTAACAGAGATCCTTAACAGATAACAGATAATCTGAGTTGGAAGGGACCCTTGGTCATCTAGTCCAAAACCCCTCAGCCAAGCAGGAGACCCTACACCATTTCTGACAAATTGCAGTCCAGTCTCTTCTTGAAAGTCTGAAGTGATGATGCCCCACAACTTCCCAGGGCAAACTGTTCCATTGGTTGGTTGTTCTCATTGTCAAAAAGTTTCTTCTTATTTCCAGGTTAAATCTCTCCTTGTTCAGTTTCCATCCATTATTCTTGTCTGACCTACAGGTGCTTTAGAGAATAGCTTGACCCCTTCTCTCTGTGGCAGCCCCTCAAATATTGGAAGACTGCTATCATGTCTCCCCTGGTCCTTTCTTTTCATAGACTAGCCAGGCCCAGTTCCTGTAATCATTCTTCATATGTTTTAGTCTCCAGTCTCCACTAAGACTCCAAGATCCTCTCTCACGGTTACTGCTATTGAGCTTGGTTTCACCCAGTCTATATGTGTCCTTGGTTTTCTTGCCTAAGTGTAGGACTTTGCTTTTTCTTACAAGGAATTTCATTTTGTTAGATATGGCCCAGTAGCCTAATCTATCAAGATCCATCTAGATCTTGAGCCTATCTTGATCTTGTGATCAGTCAATTTAGCTTATGAACTGGAACTTATTTTCATCCCAGTGACTTCATCTGGTGAACATACACATCACTGCTTCTGTTCAAACATATATACCCAACATGCATGTTAATATACAGTCACCTTGGGAGGCTAATGAGGAGGAAGCATCTTGCAATGATTCTGCTTCACACTTCTATTTCTCAGTGCCTTATTACACTAAGAAAATATACCCCTCTTCCTCACCAAGGGATGATCAAGTAGATAGAGTCCAAAAGTGAATGCAGTTCTCAGCAGTTATGCAGTTATGCAGGTAGAAGCAGAATGGTTTGTGGGTTAGGGATCATGAGCCGTGGTGGCCCAGTGGTTAGAATGCAGTACTGCAGGCTACTTCTGCTGACTGCAGCTGCTTGCAGTTTGACAATTTTATTTTACCAGCTCAAGTTGCCTCAGCCTTCCATCCTTCTGAGGTCAATAAAATGAGAACCCAGATTGTTGGGAGCAATATGCTGACTCTATAAAATGCTTAGAGAGGGCTGTAAAGCACTTTGACACAATATATAAGTAAGTGCTTTTTCAAAAGGCAACTGGACTTTCTTGTTTTTACCGTGTATATGTGTGTGAGTGTGTGTATGTATACAATTATCCATGCACTTTCCAATCAGACATTCGTACAGTATGTTTCTCTTAAATTGTAAGAAAATGTGAATTTCAATCACATTTCAATCACTTTGTCTCCCATTGATCCATTAGGACAACCAGTGTAACATCAGAAGGTTCTTAGCCCATTTTATTAAGCTACACTGTTTAATTTTTAATCTTATTCCATTTCAAATCTCAACAAAATTTCTTCAACCCTAATTTTCCAAATTAAGAAACTGCATTAAGATAATAGGCCAGGGTGAAATCATACAGGCGTAATGATCAGCAGGTGTCCAATGCTCAAGGCTCAGTTGTCAGGCTTCACACAGGCACAGCTGAAAATCTTGGCTGTCCAGATAGTAATTCCTCATTCGGGATCAGCCTTGCTTAGCACAAGACATGGCTGAATAAGTCTATTTACTATGGGCAAAATATTTTTCTGCACTAAGCAGATGTCTGTCTACTGCTATCCATCCATCCATCCATCTTTGTGTGAATGTATTTCAAGGTTTTGATCCTGGGCTCTTTCCTCCTCCAATGTTCTTTTATGAGCTTTCAATGGGAACAAATGAACCTTCTCTGTCTTGATGTATAGCACTCCCTAAGAGCCTTGGAATTGCTGGTTCCTGCTTTGGCAACTTCATTTCTTGCACCCGCTGTAAGGTAGAGTTGGGCAGTCCAAGCCCAGATGCTGGGAACAGCTGTAGAAGTCCCCAGATATTATGCCTGAGCTACCAGGCCCTTCCCTTCTTTTGGAGAGCAAAGTGTGTAAGCCACAGTGATCAAACTGCATCTCATATATTAGCTGGCTACCTCCTCCCATTAATATTGTATCATTATTCAAACTGGCAATCCAATTGGCTAATGTTTGGGGAATGGGCAAGGATGCCATATTCCAGTTAAATTTTATAAGGCACTATCTTGTTAAGTCCCACAGAGCTGGGCAAAAAGCAAGAAAGCAAGAACTACACTGACCTAAGGAAGGTTTTTAACTCGAGGAGGTTCAGCAGTATCTTGAAAACTGCAAGGTGGATTTTAACCTTCATTTACAGTATAGTGGATGATTTGAAACAGGCTGATTTGCCTAGAGAAGCTGACAATGGATTCATCTTCTGTCTCTTCATTGCTTAAGACTACTCTACTTTCTGCAGATCCCCAGAATTCATCAGTTTTTTGTTTTGCTCATGTGTGTCTGTGTGTGGAAAATAGAAGAAATAAACCACATAGTTATTCATGTAGAACAGATGTTCACTTCAGAATCAATTTTTCAGTCTCTAGGGAGTCCAAGGATCATGCTGTTTAAATTTGATAGCAAAGTACAGGTATTCGATGCCATGAATTCCTGCCTGCCTCCCCAATCTTTAGACAGAACTTTTCTTTATTCTTGGGCCATAGTAGATTGAGTAGGTATCTAGAAAGAAATAACCTGTCAATTTGGAAAACAGGCCTAAAAAGTTTGAACTTGGAGAAGTTCATGTGATTTCTGGTAAGATCTGATTTTCTTGGGGTGAAATTCCAGATTGGGAATTTTAATGTACTTACAAAATGATGTGACAGAAATAGAGGTATTCAATAGAGAAACCTGGACACATACACAAAGCAAAAAAATAAAATTGACATCAAATTTGCCCAGTACTCTGTTGAGAGTACAAAATGGATGCTGAGAATATCTATGTAAGTGTTATGTATGTAGGTTTGAATGTTATTGGTTTATTTAGAACTGTTCTTGTAAAATGTCAAATGGTATTGGTTTAAATAGTGCGGAAAGAAAACCTGCACTCCCATTGGCTGGCAACTACGGCTGCTGGCTGTAAGAAGCAGCTGTAGCCCAGCCAACTTGGGTCCATTCGAGCTGTAGTCACTGAATAAACTCTTTACTGAAGCTCTTCGCGTTTGACTCTTCATGCAAACTTAACACTGGTGACAAAGGTGGGATTCCCCTGAAGAAGAGACAATGCGGAAGGCGAACAGAAGAGCGAGATGGCTGCGCTGAACACCCCCCCAGCCCCGTTCGATCCGGCGGCAGAAGACTGGGAATCTATGCGGATGCTTCCCGATGTACCTGAAGAAAGGAAACGACCTCACCGATATTCCCGAGAGACGGAAGAGGGTGGTATTTCTCATGCACTGAGGTCCGGCAGTCTTCAAGATGGCGAAGGCGTTGGCGGGAGCTGCAGAACTGAAGGTAATGGAATGGCCTGATTTGGAAAAGCTTTTAAGAGCCCATTCGCCCCACAAGTATCGTGCCTCATTAGAGAGCACGAGTTTTACCGTCGGATCAGGGGAAAGCCGAAAAATGTTAATGACTTTGTGGCAAGTTTAAAGGGACATTGGGGGTGCTTGTGACTTTACCAACTTAGAAGAGCCATGCGTGATCGTTTTGTTCTAGGCCTCAAAGATAAGGTCTTACAAAGCAAACTGTTAATGAAACCTAAGATCAGGTTTAAGGAGGCCATAGAAGAAGCTGTTTCAGCAGAAGCCACCAAGTCCTCAGCAGCGGCATGAAAAAGATTAACAAGGCCTCAAGCCAGGCCTCAAGCCATTCTGATGTGGAAAAATCCACAACAACCCATTAGAGCAAATAGACTCTGATTCAGATTGCAGTGAGGTGGAGGAAGGAATTTGAGACTCAGAATGGAGAAAAAGAAGACCCTGGAAAAAGAGGCAAGAATTTTATTGCAGAGGCTGTGGGGGGCACCTGCACTGAATGCAAGTTCTTAGACACCACCTGCCTACGTTGTGAGAGAAGGGGGTCACCTAGCTAGAGTCTGCAAATCATCCAGAACTCCACCTAGTAGGAAGAAATTTCCTGAAAAGTTTTAAGCCCAACAACTTCATTGAAAAGATGGGCGAAATTCAGAAGCAAATGGGAAGAATGAAACTCATCAAACAATCAACATTGGTCATTCTTCACCCTTGAGAAGCAGAAAGTACCGTGAAGGTGTTCATCGAAGAAGGCCTTGCCATGGAAGTGGACTCAGGCTCTTATTTATCTATGGTGTCATGGGACACTATTCACAGGCTACTTCGCAACATTCAGAAGAAGCATTTCCAGAAGCAAGCACTGACTCTTAAAGACTACCAAGGGAACAAGATTCCAGTAGTTGGAGCAAGAGATTTCACGTGCAGTTTAAAGGCCACACCAAACGTTTGCCCCTGACCATCGTGGACAAGGATCGCCCAAGCTTGCTGGGACTTGAGTGGTTCAAGCCACTAGGCATCGAGGTGACTGGCATCAATCATGTGAGCAACTCTGAGTGGGAGGAGGCCTTGAAGTCTGAGTTTCCAGAGGTCTTCAGCGAAGGACTGGGCATATATGGGGACCCCTATCACTTTCAACCTAGATCCCAAGGTGCCCCCAATTCGTTTAAAGCCAGGGAGGGTTCCATTTGCTTTAAAGGAAAAATTGATGCACAATTAGACAAATTAATTGCTCAAGGGTTTTACAGCCCACTGATCACTCCAGATGGGAAACACCCATAGTCACACCAGTCAAGGCTGATGGGTCAGTAAGAATTTGTGGAGACTATAAGGGGACACTGAACCATCGCTGCAGCAGAGCACATATCCAGTGCCAGTTGTGCATCATCTGTTACATTCACTTGGCAGGGTACAGTCTTTGCCAAATTGGATCTGGCCCAGGCATATCAACAACTAACAGTTCATGATGCCACTGCAGAGGCCCAAACCATTGTGACTCACAGAGGTGCTTTCAAATGTAAAGGTTACAATTTGGATAAGCGTGGCACCAGGCATCTTTCAAAGCCTTATGGAAGAATGCTTCAAGGACTGCCGGGTAGTGCCTTACTTTGATGATGTGTTAATCTCTGCTGAAAATGACACTCAGTTTCAAGAAGACTCAGAGAAGTCCTTACCAGATTCAGAAAAGCGGGTTAAAAGTCAAGGAAGAAAATGCACACTTAAGACAGACAGGGTTGAGTTCCTGGGCTACATGATTGACAAGCATGGCATCCACCCTACTGATGCCAAGGTTAAAGCAATCAAAGAAGCCCCTAAACCTAAATGCAAAACAGATTTGCAAGCCTTCCTTGGACTTATTAACTTTTATCACATGTTTCTATCTCAAAGGCAACCATTGCTGAACCTTTGCACAGATTACTTGATAAGAAGGCTGTTTGGATCTGGGGGAGGAAGGAACAATCAGCATTTAACAGTATAAGAGACTAATCACATCTGATGCTGTACTGATACAGTTCTCTGAGAATTTGCCTGTTGTACTGACTTGTGATGCATCCCTCTTTGGAGTGGGGGGGTTGAGCCACAGGCTTCCCAATGGGAGAGAAGCCCTATTGCATTTTACTCTCGCACTTTGACCAAAGCAGAGAGGAATTATAGCCAACTGGACAAGAGGCATTGGCAGTTGTTGCAGCTGTCAAGAAATTTCATGAATATCTGTATGCAGGACATTTACCCATTGTTACAGATCACAAACCTTTGTTAGGCATTGTGGCAGGAGACAAACCTACACCCCACTATCCTGTCACCAAGAATGCTGAGGTGGACTGAATTTCTTGCAGCCTACTCATACAAACTGATTCACAGGCCTGGCAAGGACATTGGACATGCTGATGCACTGAGTCGCTGCCCACTGCCTTGCCACAAGGGACTTTGAACCTGAAACACACACCTTTTCCTAGAAACTGTTGCTAAGCTTCCAGTTCATGCTGCTGAAATTGCCAGAGAGACTGCCAAAGACACTGTGTTTGGCTCCTGTTATAGGCTGGATTAAGAAAGGTTGGCCTCTTCAAGATCTCCTCACCTTGCCCAACCTTTTAAGTCCAGGCATAATGAATTATCTTGTATTAAGAGGATGTATTTTGTGGGGTAACAGGGTGGTTATTCCTGCAAAACTTCAAAGAGAGGTTTTGGAAATGTTACATGAGGGACATCCTGGTATTGTAAGGATGAAGGGATTGGCCAGGAGTTATGTATGGTGGCCAGGTATTGACAAAATGGTTGAAAACTGGGTTGCATCTTGTCCCATTGCCATGTAGTCAAGCCTGCCCCACCTCCTGCCCCCATCACAGTGAATGAGTGTCCAGGGGCCCATGGTCTAGGATCCACATTGATTTTGCAGGTCCTACTAGAGGGCACACTTTTCTTATTATAGTTGATGCATATTCCAAATGGCTCGAGGTTTTCCCATGACATCCACCACACTGATGCTGTCATCAAGCAGTTCAGAAAACTGTTTGTAACCCACGGTTACCTGATGTTCTTGTTTTTGACAATGCCCTCAATTTACATCTAACATTTTGAATCCTTTCTAGCACAACAGGGTACCAGACATGCCCTTAC